>OX638130.1:43124332-43225294 GCA_951804985.1 Dryomyza anilis
ATATTATATATATTATATATTATATATATATATATATTATATATTATATATTATATATTATATATATATATTATATATTATATATTATATATTATATATTATATATTATTATATTATATATTATATATATATTATATATATTATATATTATATTATATATATTATATATTATATATTATATATTATATATTATATATTATATATTATATATTATATATTATATATTATATATTATATATTATATATTATATATTATATATTATATATTATATATTATATATTATATATTATATATTATATATATTATATATTATATATTATATTATATTATATATTATATATTATATATTATATATTATATATTATATATTATATATTATATATTATATATTATATATTATATATTATATATTATATATTATATATTATATATTATATATTATATATTATATATTATATATTATATATTATATATTATATATTATATATTATATATTATATATTATATATTATATATTATATATTATATATTATATTATATATTATATATTATATATTATATATTATATATATATATATTATATATTATATATTATATATTATATATTATATATTATATATTATATATTATATATTATATATTATATATTATATATTATATATTATATATTATATTATATATTATATATTATATATTATATATTATATATTATATATTATATATTATATATTATATATTATATATTATATATTATATATTATATATTATATATTATATATTATATATTATATATTATATATTATATATTATATATTATATATTATATATTATATATTATATATTATATATTATATATTATATATTATATATTATATATTATATATTATATATTATATATTATATATTATATATTATATATTATATATTATATATTATATATTATATATTATATATTATATATTATATATTATATATATATATATTATATATTATATATTATATATTATATATTATATATTATATATTATATATTATATATTATATATTATATATTATATATTATATATTATATATTATATATTATATATTATATATTATATATTATATATTATATATTATAATTATATATTATATATTATATATTATATATATATATTATATATTATATATTATATATTATATATTATATATTATATATTATATATTATATATTATATATTATATATTATATATTATATATTATATATTATATATTATATATTATATATTATATATTATATATTATATATTATATATTATATATTATATATTATATATTATATATTATATATTATATATTATATATTATATTATATATTATATATTATATATTATATATTATATATTATATATTATATATTATATATTATATATTATATATTATATATTATATATTATATATTATATATTATATATTATATATTATATATTATATATTATATTATATATTATATATTATATATTATATATTATATATTATATATTATATATTATATATTATATATTTATATATTATATATTATATATTATATATTATATATTATATATTATATATTAATATTATTAATATATTATATATTATATATTATATATTATATATTATATATTATATATTATATATTATATATTATATATTATATATTATATATTATATATTATATATATATTATATATTATATATTATTATATATTATATATTATATATTATATATTATATATATTATATATTATATATTATATATTATATATTATATATTATATATTATATATTATATATTATATATTATATATTATATATTATATATTATATATTATATATTATATATTATATATTATATATTATATATTATATATTATATATTATATATTATATATTATATATTATATATTATATATTATATATTATATATTATATATTATATATTATATATTATATATTATATATTATATATTATATATTATATATTATATATTATATATTATATATTATATATTTATATATTATATATTATATATTATATATTATATATTATATATTATATATTATATATTATATATTATATATTATATATTATATATTATATATTATATATATTATATTATATATTATATATTATATATTATATATTATATATTATATATTATATATGTCAATGTATTAAGATTTTATTTATGTATTAAGATTTTATTTACGTATTAAGATTTTATTTATGTATTAAGATTTTATTTATGTATTAAGATTTTATTTATGTATTAAGATTTTATTTATGTATTAAGATTTTATTTATGTATTAAGATTTTATTTATGTATTAAGATTTTATTTATTTATTAAGATTTTATTTATGTATTAAGATTTTAAGCCGGCCTCAGCAGTCCAGAGGTAGCGCGCTGGACTTGCATTCTGAAGGTCTCGGGTTCGAATCCCGGCTTGGGCATGGGCGCTCGTGGTGATATTAACTACAAAATTGTAGGGAATAGATTTCACAGTACAATGGAAATGGTCTGTCTGAGTGCTGTGGATCTTAGTAGATATTCCAAAAACAAAAAAAAAAAAAAAATTATTTATGTACTAAGATTTTATTTATGTATTAAGATTTTATTTTTGTATTAAGATTTTATTTATGTATTAAGATTTTATTTATGTTTTATGATTTTAGTTATGTATTAAGATTGTATTTATGTATTAAGATTTTTTTTCAATTTCTAACTTAAAACCGCCATAGCTTTTGCACCCCTTGCAATAATTAATTCACGCGATATACTCTGATATTATAGCATGTGAATTCCGTTCGTGAATTATTGCAATGGGCGCAAAAGTTATGGTGGTTTTAAGTTGTAAATTAAAACCAGTTGGGAAGGTTAGATCACATGGGAAATTTTAAAGTAGGTGTAATTATGATAGTTAGGATTATCAAAATTATAGTCGGTCTAAGCCGACTATAAATACCCTACACATATGTGTGGTTACCATTTAAAGTGATATATAGGTCACCAGGGTATACGAATCCTGAAAATAACTACAAACATTCAATCGCTGAAGAATTTCCATTCATTTGATTCCCATATTTACAAATGGGTAGGTGTACCGAATTTCGATTTTTTTTTGTGACCCACAAGTCTTTTCGCCGGAAAACATTATTATCATGTATTTGAGCATGATGTCAATATATATTTGACCAAAAAAGTTTACCTAAGCACGTATACATAAAAATTGATCTTTATATGTACATTTTATATGAGGTATTTGAACATAAGTGGTCGGATCATAGGGCACAATGGACCGATCTCGCCCATGCGAGATCGCCCATGCAGCATAGGTATATTAGTAATCTATGTTATAAGTTTCATTTATCTAGCTCTTCAATTTTAAAAGTAGTAGGGATTTCAACAGACAGACAGACAGACAGACAGACAGACGGACAGACAGACGGACATCGCTAAATCGACTCAGGAGGTCATGCTGATCAAGAATATATATACTTTTCCATACCGGAGATGCTTCCTTCTGGGTGTTACAAACGGCGTACCAAACTGAATATACCCTTTCACTCTTAGTGTAGGGTATAAAAAAAAATCTTAATACCACCGTTTTCACTTAATTTCGGAAATTTTTTTATATATTTATAAAGCGTAGGAAAAGTTACCAATATAAGCTAAAATATATAAGGAATTTCTAATACATGCAGATTTACACTAAAAAAATGTTTTTTTTTAACTAAAACTTTTTCGCTGTTTTAAGGACACATACGATAGAATTTATTTTAAATTATTTATTAATTAGTCATTAGAGACAATTTAAAATAAAGCATAAAGAAATATGTTAATATCTCTATTGGTTTGGCAATTCCAATTCATACACGGATAGAAAATATTTGTTTGAATATGTTTGAATGTAATTAAAAAATAATACGAAATCACCATATATGTATTACGAATAAAGTGTAATTAAATTATTATTCAGATGGTAATAACATATTACTTTGTGTTAACATTTAATATATTCCCCAGCAGAATCTGTCAAACTTATCATAATTATGTTACAATACAAACATAAAATGTTAATTGCATTTGAATATACTATTTCTTGGCAGTTTACTTGGTTATAACTATGTTTCAAAACAAACAGAAAATGCTATTCAAATCTAATTATAACGTATGTTCGCAACGCTCGTCTTCATTTGATTAGTTATCGACAGACGAAGTTGGCAACGTTGGCAACGCCATCTTTTTTAAATAAAAATTATATTATTATTCCAACATTCTTCTTGTTGAGCGGAATTTTCTATCTACATGTCTTTTGTCGTCGTTTGAAGTATGTATTGGTCCTTTTAAACATACTGATGTTTGAAAAGAAACAAAAAATGAAATTATATGTAAATAAAAGTATTCTTGCAATATTCTTCTTGTATACGAAGTTTACACTCGGTGACCGCCATTTTCTGCATATGTGTCTTTTGATGTTTATTGAGAAAACGTATACGTATCGGAAATACGATGTCATTTGTAAATTTTAAAAAATATACAAATTGTGATACAAAAAGTACAAATAGTAACAAATAATATCATTTAATAGTTCAGTATATAATTTAATTTTTCCTGAATGTTTTTCTAAAAATATTGTGAAACAACTGAAAAATCTGTGCTTCTATTTTCAAACAGAATTCGGCATGGTTTTTTACAACAGGCTCCGCGAATTCCTTGCCAACGCTATGTGCTGTACTGAGACTTGTACATTATTTATTTATTTATTTATTTAATTATTATTTACTGCCGCTAAATATTGAGGTACATTCAAACGGTTCAAGGCATTCACGATCTTCTCCCAGTTCGCAGTATTGAACGCATTCTTAACATGCAGCGTTACAACCACACAATATTCCTTGGAACCTCCAGCTTTCGCCTTCAATAGCCTCTTTAGCTGTATTAACAACAATCCCTATAGCATCTATTGTCGATCTACACTTTCTGAAGCCGTACTGGCTATTAGACAGACCTCCTGTTGTATCAATGTACGATTCTAATCTTTTGCAGATTATGCTCTCCCGCAACTTTCCGCACGTATCTATCTTACATAGTGGTCTGGATGATGAGGGGTCCTCCAATGGCTTATTGTTTTTAGGCAACAGCACCAGTCTCTGTCTTTTCCATATTGGTTGTGAAAGAATTTAAACAACCAAATTTTATGACTTGCTTTCAAGACGAATTTTTCTATTATATTTTCTAGAAAACTTAAAACTAAAATTTTATTAACAAGCATTTCACAGGAAAAATAATGTAAATGTGATAAAAATAATTTTTATAAAATCAAGTAAAAAAAACAAAAGTATATTTTACAACATCTTCCTTCCTTCTTCAAAAATTTAAATAATTATTATATTAAAACTCTTATAATCTAAATATTAATTCTAATGTTTTTTTTTAATTTAAAGATTTATAAAAATTTGTAGGATTACATATACGATTAGAACTACGTTGATTTAAAATAGATTTATTAACCATCAAATGTAAATGATGGTTTATTTGATGAAGTACATATATAATTAGATCTACGTTGATTGACAGATTTTTTAATATTTACATTTGATGGTTTAATTGATGAAGAACATAGATGATAGATCTACGTTGATTGACAGCATAATTACAATTTATAAATATTTTATTTTCTCTTTTCTCAAAATTATTTTTTCTTATTTTTCTTATTTATATGAAACGAATTTCTTCTGTACATTGATCCATTTTCTATATTTTTTAACAAATATGATCTAGGGCATATATAAATTGCAAATATAATTCCTAGAAGCCATTTTCCTTTATTCTCAATTTTAAAATATATATTATCTCCAACCATAAATTCATTTTTTTTCTTTTGCATTTTTATTATAACATTTACCATAACTATTTATTTTTTATTCATTTCATTTTTTATTAAATTTTTATCATAATTGTTTGTACTAGGTTCTAATAATTTATCATGAATTGGGATTTTTGTTCTCTTTCTTCTACTCATTATAAGTTGTGCTGGGGATACTGATAAATCCTTTATTGAAGTATTTCTATATTCCAGCAAAGCATTATATATCTCCTCTTTATTATCAGATTTTTGCATCATTTGTTTAACAATTCCAACTGCTCTCTCACCTAAACCATTACTCTTAGGATAATTGGGACTACTAGTAATAATTTTAAAATTCCATTTTTTAGAAAATTCTACACACTCAAACGAACCAAAAGGCATATTATCCGTCTAACTATTAATAACATCTCTAACAGTTTTTGATTTTAAAAATATTAACTCAATCCACTTACTATAATAATCAATTACTACTAAAAAGTTTTTTTCCCGAATATTCCAAAATATCACATCCAATTTTGTGAAATGGTAAATTGGGTATTTCATGTGGTAAAATTGGTTCTTTTATATTTGCTGGTCTATTTTCTTGACATTTTTTACAAGCCATAATAAACTTTTCTATATCTTCATTCATATTCATCCAATAAAATAATTACAAACAATTTTTTTTACAAAATCTGCCAGTTTTGTTTTATCTGGCCACTCCTCACTAGAATAAGTTGTTATTAGTTTTAATAAAACATCATTTTTTGTTGCTACTTTAATTTTTTCTAAGCTATTATCTGTAATATTGAGTGAACCAATTTAGTAACCCCTTTTTCATGTTCTGTATCTCCAGTCTTCATATAATGCCGAGATAAGTAATCTGCTGATTTATAAACAACTTCAACATTATATGGTAGCATTTTTAATTTCAATCTTTGCAATCTTGTTGATCCAATTTTATTTATATCGTTTCTAAAGATGGTTTCTAATGGTTTGTGATCAGAATGAATTTTAATTTCTTATCCATATATGAACTGATGAAATTTTGTACATGCGAAAACTACTGCTAACATTTTTTAATTTGTGCATACTGCTTTTCTGCAGTAGATAGTGATCTTGAAGCAAACGAAATGATTTTATTATTTTGAAATAAACAACATCCCAGACCATCCTTAGACGCATCTGTTTTTATAACTATATTTTTGTTTTCATTAAAAGGAGTAATGACAACATGTCTTGAAATAGCTTCTTTAATTTTTTCAAAACATGTTTGATGAATAGGTAAAATTATTTGATAAATTAGGAACAAAACTTCTTAAATAATTAACAAGGCCTAAAAACGACTGGAGATCAGCTTTATTTATCGGAGTTTCTACACACACAGAAAATAATTGTCGAATTTTGAAAATAAATATTATCAATTTCTTCAAAGCAACAAACGACAATATTATTTTTAGTTTGAACATAATATTATTGATTTTATATGACACCCTGTAGCATAAATTTGACATACACAATTTTTATTTATATTTTTGAAATTTCATATTTTCTGTTTTCAAAAATATTCGTTATCTTCGCGCGGTATCGTCGGCACACAAACCAATGTTTTTTATATGATAGACTACATCAGCGAAACGCATCTGAAGGTGACACGTGACATCCTCAGAATTGAAGCTGACCTAATTAGGCCGCCGTTCTCGGCCACCAGATCGGGTATGTCGAGTTGCACAATTGACGCGGTGTCGAATCGGTCGCATCGGAACTATATGATAGAGTTCATCAAGCCGAGACGAGATTCATCTCACTTATAATCGATTTCCTGCACATGAGACGTGACACTTGTGCGAATAAAATTAGCAGAATGCCGAGCAAAGAGCCAATCTCATGATCGTCCTCGATTCCAATGACTGACGCCATGAGGCAGCATGACATGCTGTGGAAAAGTCCTGCGACAAAGCTACAAGCAGTGATGCATGCTAACATGTCGGCGAACCGACCATGATGTCGATTTCTATATATTTTTCAAAAAAAAAATGCATTAAAATGTTAAACCAGTGTGTGTTTTTTTTTGTGTGATTTTTTTATATTATTAATTTAGAATGTAAAATGTCATTCAAAGCGGAAAATGAAACTAACAATAAAATTATTAAAATCAAAAAATTTTTTTCAATACTTGTTTGATAATTTTATTGTTATATCCGACAATAATTTGATAATAATATTTGTGGATCCATTTTAACATAAAATATTTTCAAATTATTGTCGGATTCGACAATTATTTTCTATGTGTGTAATGCTTTAATTGCTTCTATTCTCTTTTTATCAGGACTTATACCTTTGCTTGAAATTAGATGACCTAAAAAATTTAACTCTTGTATTCTAAATTGAATTTTATTTTTGTTTAATTTTATGTTTTTATCTTTAACTCTTCTTAGAAATTCTTTTACATTTTTATAATGATCTTCAATAGTTTTACCTCCAATTATAATATCATCAATATAAATACTAACTCCAGGCAAATTTCCAAAAGTTTCAAAATTATATCTTTGAAATACTTCTGAAGCACTAACTAGACCAAACGGAAGTCTTTTGAATTTAAAACAGCCGAAAGGTTTCCTAAATGTTACCAAATTACTTGAATTTTCTGTCAAAAACCATCTTTAAGATCAAAAATCGAAAAATAAGAATACTCAACCAAACTTTCCGAAATTTCTTCAAATGTAAGTATCAAATAATGATTTGGAATAATATATTTATTTAGTTCTCTTGGATCTAAACATAAGCGCAATCTTCCATCCCTTTTTTCTCTAATAACCAAATTACTAACCCATTGTTGAAGCAGATCCTGTGCTGCTCGGCAATGATTGAGATTCAACTCCAACACTCTCATCATCTTGATGCGAGTTTTTGGAGCTCTTTCCTGTACTTAGAACAGTTAAATGCTCCCGTAGAAGCATTTGAAGCATCTTCTTGGTTGTATTTATTCGCGAATTCGACATACGACCCATCCAATACGTATCTTCGCAGTCTTTACAAGGTGAGTTGCCAAGTCAGCACTCAATCCAACAGTGGCAGTTTGCGTGCCGCCATAGGCTTTCCTCAATGATTTTATTGCTGACATGTGCATCATTTTAAACATCTCGCCTTGTTTCATAAGTACCTCGTACACAATAACCACTTCATGTGATAGTGACCGTACTTCTGGGGATGTACCAAGGACCTCTTCGAAAGTATGACTGAATTCACATGTAATCTGATGGGCAGGTTTATTAAGCTCTAGGAGCAACTTGCCTTTCGCTGTTTTCCGGATATTCCTGACGTTTTGATCAAGAATTTCTAATTTGGGATCACTTTTAACCTTTCGGAGTATGTCAGCATACGACGTTTCTCCACAAGCCTGCATGACAAGGGCATCTGGACGGGCAGGCTTCCTTCGAACAGTCCGCTTTCGGGCAGGCCGCTTTCTCTACTTTGCTTTGGGGCCCACTTCTACCGATTTAGAGTTTGCCTCATCCTTAGCTTCTTCTGGCTTGTCACTCGATGTTCTGCAGTTGTTGTACTGGGTATGTCATCTTTTACCATCTTCTGTGGACTTGTTTCCATCTTCTTCTTTGGTTTGTTAAGGGTGTCGCTTCTCCGCTTTGGAGTTCCCATGAGTGTAACTTCCTTGTGGGTATTCGATTATAGTAATTTAAAGTTGAAAATTTGAAAAAAAAAATGCATTGAAATATTCTAGGTTGTTTTTGCTTCTTTTCCGTTTTTGTTCCAAGATCTTCACTTCTGATCACACTTGCTGAGAAGGAAGTGCTCGGTACACGTGGGAGATCAGTTTAGTATTTGTTTAATTTAAATAAATAAATAATTTGATAGATTGATATATGGTGGTGCAAAATTGAAACCATTTTTTTTTCCATTTTCAAAATGTCTGTGTTTTTTGGCCAGGGCACGAACGCCCCTCAATGATATTTTTATTTGAAAACATTAGTTGAAAGCTGTTGTAATTGTGCACCGATTTGATCCAAAAGACTACGATCACTACAAATTTTGAAAAAAAAAGATCGTGAATTTGATCCAAAAGACTACGATCACTACAAATTTTGAAAAAAAAGATCGTGAATCAAAACAACAGTTTTTCACGTGGCACATATCCATTATTATTTGAAATAGTCTAGTGTATTGCGTTAACTGATTTTTTATCAATTTCCATCACAAAAACAGTGGCGCATACAAAAATATTGAAATGAACAAATTTTATGGACTTTTTGAAAATTGTGTAAAATTTTGATATTTTGTTATTGCTATTTTTGTGGTATATAATGTTTTTGAAGGGTTTTAAACCTCTACGTTGAATGGTTACGATTCAAATAATTGATTGCAATCGAAAATTTCTATCTTTCTTGTATTCGTATAGTTTTCTGAGTTAAAAATAAAAATATGAGAATCAAGTCAAAGTTTTCAATGTTATTTGAATTTTGTTTTTGAAAATAAAAAAAAATTAAATAAGATTTTATAAATAAATTTCTATTTACTTTCACATTTCTGATAATAACTCATGAACCGAAATTTGGCAGACGTGTCAGCAAAAATATAAATTTATTTTTATTATTTAAAAAATATGGGTTTTTGAGATATAGCTTTTCAAAATCTTTATGATGTGATATTGGCCTTTGACTTTTGGAAACAAAGATGTATTCACAATTCGTATTAAAGGGCATCTTAATACCTTTCAAATGATACCAATACTGATGTATGTATGTAACTATTTGTTTAGATAAACGCAATTAAGTTAACTTGATTACACATTTTTATTTATAACTCAGAAACCAATATGAATACACTTATTCGTATTCGATTTTCATGAAATTTATTTTACACCTTTGAATAGATAAAAAAAATATAAGTTGATTTTTTTTCGAAATTCGAAACTCACAAAATTATAATGCTTGAAAAACTCACAACTTTTCTTTATCTATTAATCTAAGAATTGAATGTAGTTTTAGATTCTGGTTTACAATATTTTTTTCTAATTCGTTTTATAATTATTATGTAATTGATAAATTTTCGAACTCGAAATTCGGCAAAAACAGCTATCTTGATTTGCTCAATTTTTTTTCAAAATTAGTTCTTTTATTTATAAATATACTGTCTGAAATTTGAAGAGGCGTTTTTCGATATAAGGGAAAAAGATTTTTTTGCATATAATAATTTTAATAGATATCTGTAATCAATTTGATAAATTTTATTTTAGACTTGTTAGTAAAATTTTCAAACTTAACTTTTTCGATTTACGTCACATCCGTATGAAAATAAGTGCTTTCCTACTACTATTCCGACAAGGAATTCCTCAGATATAATGAGTTCATAAATGCACACGCTTCACGTAAAGTTATTCTATCCGGGCATTCCTCAATCGCAGTTAAAGAATCAATAACTGGACCAAATATTTCTATAAAATCTTCTACAATATGAAATCGTATAATCCAACGTGTTTAGCTTAGACTTTATTTATAATTAATTCTTTTGAAAATCGAATGGTATGATTCAATTCCTTGATTTCAATTCAATTACTGATTGGAAAAAACAAATCGCAATTCTTTGTGAACAAATAGATTGCAATTATTGTTTTTAAAATCTTTAAATGAGTTCAGTTCATTGTACACGCATAGAAAAAACGTTCCTCACAAACGAAAAATTAGACAAAAGAACTTCGTTTGTGGATTTCTTTTGACCAAACCAGTTTTTCATTTGGATCAAACGAGTTTTTCGTTTAACATGTTTTTGGTTTTTTTGTCAATTACTGTTGTTGTTTTTGAACCAGTACAAAATACATATAGCATTTGGTAGACCTAGAGCCCGACAAATTAGTTTTTGCATTACTCTATTTTAAGGTCGACTAAAAACAAACAACTTTAAATTGTGACGCAAGGGCACGGCGCATAAAAATTCACAAATCCATTGATTTAATTTTTATCCAAAGTACAGTTCTCGTATTTGAACCCTGTAGACTCTACTGTTGTTGTTTATGAACCAGTCTAAAATAGACATTGAATTTGGCAGACCTAAAGCCCGTCAAAATGTTGTTGTGCTCAGAGTAGCGCGCTAGCGTAACAGCTCGAAACTCTGTAGACCGAGCCGTTGTGTTTGTTTTCGGCTCAACGTAAATTAAGTTCGGTCAAAAACAACAACGCTCGAAGGTCAAAGCGAGCGCGCTGTTGTCTGCGATGTGTAGTTTGTTTACAGTTCCGAATAAATATGCTGTCACTCGTTTGTTGTTGAGAGAGCTACTTTTTATCTTTTGTGCGTGCTCTTGAGCGAGCTTTCCGAAAACCTTATAAATTTCACAAACGTGGTGTTAATCAGTTGAACGTAACTTAAACTATAGTAAACCAACATAAAACACAGAAGTCTCATTTGAAAGATAATTAAATTGCCATAAAGATGTCTTACAATATCCATATCATGTTGCTTTAATAGTGGTCTGTTTTAAACAAAGTAAAGGGATTTTTTTGTAGCGCTAAAAAAGTTTTTAAATAAAAGAAAAACAGTTTTGGATATCAATGAAATTCTTTATTCCTGTAAAAGTACGTTTGATGCCATTTTGTATGGAACTCGATTTCTTTTGCATGGCCACCACAGGCACGCTTGCAGAAGTCCAGACGCTGAACCCAATTTTCGACGGTTTTCAAGCATAAATCGACCGATACTGCTGCAATTTCACGTTCGATATTCGTACGAAGTTCATCAATCGTTGGCATAGACCATAGACTTGACGTAGCCCCACAGGAAATAGTCTAACGGCGTCAAATCGCACGACCGAGGCGGCAATCGACTGGACTATTTCGTGAGATAACACATTCTCCAAACTTGGTTTCCAATAAATTGATTGTGGCATTCGCTGTGTGGCTTGTGGCGCCGTCCTGTTGGAACTACATGTCCTCCAAGTCCGTATCATCCAATTGGGGCCAAAAATATTCGGTTATCATTGAACGGTAACACAGTAACGTGCCGGTCTTGATCATCACGGAAGAAGTACGGCCCAGCCCAATTCACGAACATACGACGCTTCTGGTGGTCAAGCGGCTTCAGTGGCATGAAATGGCAAACCTTACTGAGAAATGTCAAAAGAGCGGCAAGAAATATGGCGTCGTTTGCTGTCCCTGTCGCTCTAATTTTGTAGCGTCCCTGTTGAAAACTTTTTATGTTTCAAAAGGACATATCTCAAAAAGCAATCTTTTTAAATTAATATATTGTTAAGAAAAGAGGTAATTTGCACCACTGTGCAAGCAATCAACAATAATAAATGAGACGCAAGACAATTCAGCGCACTAAGCAATGTGTTAGAAAGCGACGGAAGATCATTCAGCGCACTATGCAATGTGCGAGAAAGAGATGGAAGATCAGCACATTAAAACACATGAGTGCGAATGAGATGCCAATAGCATGCGTCATTCACGAAACGAGCAGAAGGTTCTCGAAACAAGTCGAAGCTTGTCGAAACGTGTCGAACTGATGCCTGCAGTATATAAGGCCGCTCATCTGAGGCACTGTACTTCAGTTGTGATTTAATAGTGAACTGGTGCGTCTCGTGAGTGAACATTGTAAAGTTAAATTGTAGTAATTCAGCAGTTGATATAAGTGATTATTCTTTAAGTTGTTATTTAAATTAATAAAGTTAATTAATACTAGTTGAAATAATACTAGTTAAAACCAAATATAAGTGCGTTTTTATTTTGTACACAATCCAGCGATACGAACTCGTAGAACAGTTTTCCGTAGACTGAATTTTCGTAACATTGGTGTCAGAAGTGGGATTGTGATACAAAATGGTTAAATTTGAACAACTTAAAGTCGACCAGCTAAAGAAGGAGCTGTCGATTCGTGATCTGGGAACTGCTGGTACAAAAGTAGAGCTACAAAAGCGTCTAATGGAAGACTTAGAGTCATAGCGCATTAATCTCGCAGAGTACGGTCCCCAGGTTTTGATATGAGACAATTGATCGCGGCTATGCAGGAAAATTCAAACCAATTGAAATTGGACATGAAGCGGGAATTTCAAGAAAATTCCATCAAAATGGAGCAGAAAGTGCAAGAAAATTCTAATCAGCTCAAAGCAGAGATTCTAGAGAATTCCAACAAACATCAAATAATAATGGAGGAAAAGATGCAGGAACATTCGAAGCAACTTCTGGAAGTTTCTAATACACTCCATGACAAAGTAAAGGTGCTTGAGGCACATGTAAATGACATGGAAGTGAGCGTTGACGATAAGATTCAAAGATTGGAAAATAACGTTGATGAGAAATATCATGGAATCGACAAAAAGCTACAGAAAATTCAAAAGGACTTCGATATATTGCAGTTAAATGGACCCACACAGCATTTTGTTAGTGGTACGAGACTAAAGTCACCGATTTACGATGGAACTACAGCGTTCAACATTTTCAAGCTGCAATTTGAGACCACGGCTGTAAGTAATCGGTGGAACAATGAGGACAGCGTAGCCGCACTTATCGTGGCGCTTAAAGGAGGCGCAGCGGAAGTATTGCAGACTGTTCCAGAAAGCGATAGAAACAGTTACACAGCGGTTATGGCCGCACTGCAACGGAAATATGACAGTGATCACATGAAACAGATCTTCAGAATGGAACTAAAGGGCCGAATGCAAAGAAATGGTGAAACATTGCAGGCGTATGCAGCGGACGTCGAGAGGCTTGCGCATTTGTCGTATTCAGATTCAGCAAGTGATTTCATAGAAAAGTGCAAAATCGAAGCGTTTGTTGATGGCATACGCGTTCAGGAGTCAAAACGTGCAACAGTGATTGCGCCCAAGGTAACATTTACGGAAACGGTTACCATCGCTCTAACACAGGAGACAGCAAATTCGTTGTGCCGATCGGCTCCAAAGGCGCGTAGAATTGATGTGGAGAACGATGATTTATTTCAAGTAGTGTGCCAAGCAGTTAAAGCATGCGTTAAAACCGAACACACAGCTGGAAACCGAGACACCCAATTTAAAGGTAAATGCTAAAACTGTGATACATATGGCACGTGACTGTCGTAAAAAACGCAAGCGCTCAATAAATCAGTCTGCAGTTGAACCCAGACATAAAGAAAGGCAGGATCATGTCCAAAATAGCGTAAATTTTAATCAGGCTTTAAACTAAAACGAGTCAGATCTGCGGGGCACGATCTGACTCCCATAACCGATTGCCCCAGAATCTCCATTTCACAAATTGCTCGAAAGCCAAATAGCTTAACTGTCGAAGGAGTCATTGATTGTACAGCATATATGGTAACATTGGATAAGGGAACTTCACACTCTATAATAAGAAGTAGCCTTATTAAGGACGTAGTAGAGCCACTTATAGGAACAAGATTGCAAACAGCTAAAGGCGAAGAGGCTCCTATCAGAGGAAAGATTTCCAAGGAAATCACGATTGGTACTACGACAGTTAAGCATGATTTTATAGTTGCGGAAATAGTAGACGAAATAATACTTGGCATGGACTTCATGATAAGGAACGGTTTCACACTAGATCTAACAAGAAAAATTTTGAGTTATGCCAACACAGAGATCCAACTAAACATTGATTGTGACCAGAGCCCAAATATTAAACAAGTTATCGCTCACAAAAATATAAAAATACCACCTAATTCAGAAGCAATTGTTTGGGCGAAATTAAATGGAGATTGTGGGATAAGCAAGTTGTGGGTTATAGAAGCGAATGATGAGCAAATGAGCAGAAGTAATATTGTTGTCGGAAGAACATTAGTAGAAGCGATAAAAGACAAAGTTGTTCCAATAAGAGTTCTCAACATGGGAAACTCGTCCAAATTAATTAAAATGGGAACAGTGATAGGCCAGTGTCAAGAGGCATCAGCGATTATAAATTGTGAGTCAAATCCATCAAGGGACTACGCCACATCGCAAATAAACAAACAATCTACTCACAGGTTTATTAATGAGTGGACGAAGGATTTGGGTGGCAAAGAAAAGAGTCAAGTGCAACAGCTAATTGACAAATATCGGTGTATATTTGCTGAAAAGGGCCAAAAGGATGGCAGAACTGCCATTGTAAAACATCGAATAGACACTGGTGATTCTAACCCAATTCGTCAAGCACCAAGAAGGGTACCACTTGCGAAAAGAGACGAAGTATCACATTTGGTTGAAGAAATGCACACAAATGGCGTGGTGGAACCATCTGAGAGTCCATGGAGTTCACCAGTAGTATTGGTGAAAAAGAAGGACGGTAGTACTCGGTTTTGCGTTGATTACCGAAAACTTAATGATGTCACCAAGAAAGATAGTTATCCGCTGCCTAGAATCGATGACACCTTGGATACACTATCTAATGCTAAGTGGTTTTCAACGTTGGACTTGCAAAGCGGTTACTGGCAAGTGGAAATCGATAAGAAAGATCGAGAGAAGACTGCATTCAGTACTGTAGATGGACTATGTCAATTTTTGGTAATGCCGTTTGGACTATGCAATGCCCCAGCAACATTCGAGCGGTTAATGGAGCACGTATTAAAAGGTTTACACTGGAAAACATGCCTAGTATACCTTGATGACATAATTGTTATGGGCAAGGATTTCAACGAACTTCTAAGAAATCTAGAGGAGGTATTCCTTCGATTGAAAAGTGCGGGTCTACAACTTAGCCCAAAGAAATGCTCACTTTTCAAGAAAGAAGTCAAGTATCTGGGTCATCGAGTTACCACGGAAGGAGTGCATACCGATGAGGATAAAATAGTTGCAGTAAAGTAGTGGCCCAGACCGCAAAACCTACATGACCTACGAAGTTTCTTGGGGCTATGTACATACTACAGGCGATTTGTTCCAGGTTTTGCCAATGTTGCTAGCAGTCTTCCACAAATACCTGTACGGGCAACAGTTTCACTTGAGAACCGATCACGCTGCACTGAGATGGTTACTTAAGTTCAAAGACGCAGAAGGTCAAATTGCGATTACAGAGCTACGATTTCACCATAGAACATCGTAAAGGAGGTCATCATGGAAATGCAGATGCTCTGTCACGACGCCCATGTAAACTAGAATGCAGACATTGTTCAAGAGCGGAAGGAAAAGAAAACATAATTGACATTCGTTTGCTAAATGTTTTGCCCGATGAAAAATGGACTCCGGAACAAATTCAAATTGATCAAAAGAGTGATCCCGACCTCACAAAAATTATGATGTTCAAGGAACAGCAAAGATAACCATCATGGGAAGATATAGCTGCTGACAGTGCCATAACTAAAGCTTACTGGGCACAGTGGCAGAGCTTAAAGCTATCGTGTATGGGAAATGAAGATGGCACATCTGCTCGAAGTTTGATTGTTGTTCCCTAGTCAAAAATAAAAGATATATTAGCGGAATACCATGGTGGATCTAGTGGTGGTCATTTGGGCATTAATAAAACGGTCGAGAAGGTAAAGAAACGTTTTTATTGGATTGGAAGCCAAGAGTCAGTCGCCGATTGGATTCGCAGTTGCCCGCAATGTGTACCAGCAAAAGGACCAACAGTCAGAAGTCGCGGTAGGATGCATCAGTACAACGTGGGAGCACCATTCGAGCGTATTGCCATGGATGTCGCCGGGCCGTTTCCAATCAGTGATGCGGGTAATAAGTATGTCCTTGTCGTCATTGACTACTTCAGCAAGTGGCCTGAAGTGTATCCCATGCCGAATCAAGAAGCCACAACAGTTGCGGATGCATTAGTTAACAACTGGGTAAGCCGTTTTGGAGTACCGTTGGAATTGCATTCAGACCAAGGAAGAAATTTTGAGTCTTCAGTTTTTAAGGAAGTATGTAAAGTCCTCAACATACACAAAACACGAACAACGCCTTTGCACCCGCAATCAGACGGCATGGTGGAGAGATTCAATCGGACTTTGGAAGGGTATCTCAGAAAAGTGGTTGATAAAAATCAAAAAGATTGGGATACACACATACCACTATTTCTAATGGCTTATCGAACGGCGGTTCATGATACCACAGCAGCTTCACCATCTAAAGTTGTTTTTGGAACAGACTTAAGATTACCTGTGGATTTAAAGTTTGGTGCGAGTCCTTCAGCTCGAATTCCTGTACACAATTATGTTTTCAGAAAAAGTGAAGAAATGAACGAAGTGCATCAGTTTGTAAGACAGCGTACACAATTTGCGAGTGATAAGATGAAGGCCAGATACGACTTGCGCACAAATTCAGAGGGATTTACAGAAGGACAACTTGTTTTGCTCTATAACCCACAAAGGAAGAAAGGCTTATCCCCTAAGCTACAAACACACTGGGAAGGACCATACAAGATAATTAAAAGAATTAACGATGTCGTGTATCGGATTCAGAATACTGCAGGCGTTAGACGAAAAATGAAAGTGGTACATTTAGAAAGGTTGGCGCCGTATAGAGAGAGGACATCTGTTCGGGACGAACAGATTTAGGTGGAGGGCAGTGTTACGAAAAGAGGTAATTTGCTCCACTGTGCAAGCAGTCAACAATAATAAATGAGACGCAAGACAATTCAGCGCACTAAGCAATGTGTTAGAAAGCGACGGAAGATCATTCAGCGCACTATGCAATGTGCGAGAAAGAGATGGAAGATCAGCACATTAAAACACATGAGTGCGAATGAGATGCCAATAGCATGCGTCATTCACGAAACGAGTAGAAGGATCTCGAAACAAGTCGAAGCTTGTCGAAACGTGTCGAACTGATGCCTGCAGTATATAAGGCCGCGCATCTGAGGCACTGTACTTCAGTTGTGATTTAACTAGTGCGTCTCGTGAGTGAACATTGTAAAGATAAATTGTAGTAATTCAGCAGTTGATATAAGTGATTATTCTTTAAGTTGTTATTTAAATTAATAAAGTTAATTAATACTAGTTGAAATAATACTAGTTAAAACCAAATATAAGTGCGTTTTTATTTTGTACACAATCCAGCGATACGAACTCGTAGAACAGTTTTCCGTAGACTGTACCTTATATACTGCATACATCAGTTCGACAAGTTTCGACAAACTTCGACATGTTTCGAGAATCTTCTACTCTGTTCGTGAATGCTACGTTCATTCGTACATACTCGTGCCGACACAGTGCCTGAATATCTATGATGTCCCCTGGTGGTACTTTGTACAGGTCTCTTTCCTAGTCTATATTACTTAAGAGGTTGCCCTTTAAATTTAGTATCTCGGTTGGCAACTGTATTTTCGGGTTTATATCCTGCTTTAACCGCTTGACATACTACTTGAAATAAATTTCCTACCTCGGTCGCTGGTCTGCATAATGTAATTGCTACACGCTGAAAAAAAAGGGCTCTCCCAAACATAATTTTGCAGGCATTAACATGTATGTTTGAAATTTTATGTAAACATAATATATAATTGACTGATAAATCATTTGTAAACAGGGTTGTATTGAGACTTGAACAGTGTTGTAATGAGCTCTGACTTACATCATAATATCCCGGAAACATTTTAATGTTGCCCCTTAAAATGGAGTATGTTCTAATGGAAACATAAAAATTACTACATCCAAATAAAATAAATATTTGAACTGAAACATAAATATGTTCAAAATAAAACATAATTTTGAACGACCTGAATATAAATATGTTTCTAGTGAAACATATCAGTTGTTTCAGTTCAAAAAGTAGTATGTTTGCATACATGCTGCAAAAAAATGGCTCTCCCAAAAATAATTTTTCAGGCATTAACATATATGTTTAGAATTTTATGTAAACATAATATATAATTGACTGATAAATCATTTGTCAACAGGGTTGTATTGAGATTTGAACAGTGTTGTAATGAGCTCCGACTTACATTATAACATCCCGGAAACATTTTTATGTTGCACCAGCAGACGCTAAACCAGACGATCCAGGCTTCGTTTATATTTGATACAGTTATAGTTGATCTCAGTACAGCACATAGCGTAGGCAAGGAATTGACAGAGGCTTTTGTAATAAAATATGCCAAATTCTGTTTGAAAATCGAAACACAAATTTTTGTTTGTGGTTTTTTCACATTAGTTTCAGAAATTATATACTGTACTATATTATACTCTGTTACTCTTTGTACATATTGTAACACAATTTACATATTTATTTAATTTACAAATAACAAAATTATTACCGACGCGAACACGTTTTCTCAGCGAACAACAAAAGACACGTACGCAGAAAATGCCGATCACCGAGTGCGCAACGATTGCCAACTTCGTATACAAGAAGAATGTTGCAAGAATTCACTTATTTAAATCCAATTTCTTTATTGTTTGTTTGTAAACATCAATATGTTCAAACGATGGCAAAAGATGGCGTAGGTAGAAAATGCTGCACAACGTTGCCAACTTCGTCAGTCGATAATTTATCGAATTAAGACGAGCGTTGCGAACATACGTTGTATTTAGATTTGATTAGCATTTTCTGTGCTTCGAAACATAGTTTTAACCAAGTAAATTGCCAAGAAATAGTTTATTCAAATGCAATTAAAATTTTATGTTGGTATTGTAACATATTTATGGTAAATTTGACAGATTCTGTTGGACAATATAAAAATGTTTACATGTGAACAAAAATAAATTCAATTTCGATTATAATTTAATTACACTTCATTCCTAATATATGTATGGTATTTTCGTATTACTTTTTAATTACATTCAAACAAATCTTTTCTATCCGTGTAGAAACATATTTAAATATTTTTGGAAAGAAATCCTGAAAATAAAATGTTGTTTTTTTATTAATGTTTTATTAAAAATCTTTAAACTTGCACTGTGGAAATTTATAATAATTGAAATCATATACAAATTTTAAATGCATAAAACTGCGTTTAAAACTGCAAGTACAAGTGACAGCGTCAATGAATGCACAATTGCACCAGCATACGCTAAACCAGACGATCCAGGGTCTCTTTATATTTGGTACAGTTACAGTCGATCTCAGTACAGCACATGGCGTAGGCAAGGAAGGCTTTTGTAAATAAAACATGCCAAATTCTGTTTGAAATTCGAAACACAGATTTTTATTTGTGGTTTTTTCACTTCAGTTTCAGAAATTATATACTGCACTATATTATACTCTGTTACTATTTGTAACACAATTTATATATTTATTTAATTTACAAAAAACAAAATTATTACCGACGCGAACAAGTTTTCTCAACGAACAACAAAAGACACGTACGCAGAAAATGCCGAACACAGAGTGTCAACTCGGTGACCGTAGGTAGAAAATTCTGCTGAACGAGTGTACAGGAAGAATGTTGCAAGAATACACTGAGGGAAAAAAGTAATAAAATTAAATAAAAAAAAAAGTAATAAATTTAAATGCTTTTCAACACGTTTTTCACCTGTTGTCTTTTTTATTAAAATTAAATACTTTTTATTTAAAATTGAAGTAAATACTGTTTATTAAAATTTAACGTACGTAATAAAATTTGAAGTAAATACTTTTTATTTAAATTTATTACGTAGGTAATAAAATTTGATGTACATATTTTTTATTACTTTTTATTAAGATAATAAAGTTTTAATTTAATCACAAGATCATAAACTTGTCAATTGGTATTTTAAAACTATTTATTTAGTGTAAAGAAGGTTAGGAAAATATATAATTATTTTTTTTTTTACTTTTTTCGAAATTTTTTATCACTTACGATGGTTCTATAGGTTGGACACATGCCATGTATTACATAATTTTGTCGTGGTTACTTTCAAAAAACAAACTTTAGTAATGTTAAAAATATTTCTATAATACATTTTTTTTTGAAATAATGAATTTAATTGCATTCGTAAAAAAATTAAATACTTTTTATTTAATTTGTACAGAGTATTACTTTTTTTATTACAAAAGTATTTAAATTAAATTTAAATAGATTTTATTTAATTTTATTACGTCAGTTTTATCTTAGTGTACACTTATTTAAATCCAATTTCTTTTATGTTTGTTTGTAAACATCAATATGTTCAAACGATGGCGTCGGTAGAAAATGCTGCACAACGTTGCCAACTTCGTCAGTCGATAAATTATAGAATTAAGACGAGCTTTGCGAACATACGTTGTATTTAGATTTGATTAGCATTTTCTGTGTTTCGAAACATAGTTTTAACCAAGTAAATTACCAAGAAATAGTTTATTCAAATGCAATTAAAATTGTATGTTGGTATTGTAACATATTTATGGTAAATTTGACAGATTCTGTTGGACAATATAATAATGTTTACACGTGAACCAAAAAAAAATCAATTTCGATTATAATTTAATTACACTTCATTCCTCATACATGTATGGTAATTTCGTATTACATTTTAATTACATTCAAACATATTCAAACAAATCTTTTCTATCCGTGTATTTCCTCCCTAAGCGCTGTGGTGACCGTTTCCATAAATGTCACCTTCGGCATAGTCATTGCTGCACGGTTTCTTTTAGGATCCCGTACGCCATCAACGAACGAATGTATCTTGCACATTTCCAAGAAATCTCACGCTGAGTCGGAATACGCCAAATGTGAAAGTCTCACAACATACGCAGCATATTTCTGCAAAGGTGCGTCATTATTTTGCTTTCGGAACTTCAGCTGTAAATCGGTGTCATGTGGTCACTGCCATATTTTCGTTGCAGTGCACCCATGACCGCTGAATAACTGTACTTTTTGGAACTGCTGTCACTTTTTGAACCTGTCAGCAATACTTCCACTGCAGTCCTTTTAGTGCCACGATAAGTGCGACAACGCTATCTTCATTGTTCCATCGATTACCTTCAGTCGTGGTCTCGAATTGAAGCTTAAAAATTTTAAACGCTGTTGTTCCATCGTACATCCAATATCGTACAAAAAACCAGTTGGGAAGGTTAGATCACATGGGAAATTTCAAAGTAGGTGTTATTATGATAGTTAGTATTATCAAAATTATAGTCGGTCTAAGTCGACTATAAATACCCTACACATATCTGTGGTTACCATTAAAAGTGGTATATAGGTCACCAGGGTATACAAATCCTGAAAATACCTACAAACTTTCTATCGCTGAAGAATTTCCATTCATTTGATACCCTTATTTAGAAATGGGTAGGTGTACCGAATTTCGATTTTTTTTTTTTTTGAACCACAAGTCGTTTTGCCGGAAACCATTATTTTCATGTATTTGAGCATGAGTCAATATATATTTTACCATAAAAAGTTTACCTAAGCACGTATACAGTAAAATTGATCTGTAGATATACATTTTATATGAAGTATTTGAACATAAGTGGTCGGTTCTCAGGTCACAATAGACCGATCAATCCAATTTTCTTGTTCAGAAAGCTATATATACTTTTCCATACCGGAGATGCTTCCTTTTGGGTGTTACAAACGGCGTACCAAACTGAATATACCCCTTCACTCTTAGTGTAGGGTATAATTACTCCGGACTGGTTGTGAAATGTGTGAGCAGAATTGTATAGGTTGTTCCGCTGTTGCACGCAGTTGTGCCGCGAATTTCATACCCCAGCACTGTGAATGTGAAAACAAACATTTCACATTTCTCGTGTGGGAGAACTGCAGTTTTTGTTATCGCCGCTTGGCTGCGATCGATTTTTTTAAATAACGAAGCACGCACAAAGCAGGTACCGCGAATAGTAAAATTCCTGAAGAAGTGCAAGCACAGGTGTTCGCGTGCAAATCCGAACTGTGATAATAATCTTCACCGTACATTGTTCGACGCTAGGCTTCATATATTCCTGCAGAACTTCTTCCATGCAATATTTTGCAATGATTTTTTTAATGTAAACCAGCGTTAACTTTTGTTCCTAGATACGGCGCCCTATAGCAAAATTGAATTTCTGGGAACATGTATCTTACTATTTGGGATGTCCTTGCAAGCCACTGCCCACCATCGGTCATTTGATGTTTGGTTTGGAGCCTCTAATACAAAAAAGTTGTTGGTCGGAAAATATAATTTCGTCACCAGCGTGCCAAAAAAGTAAAAACTCAGATATTATTATTAGCTTCATTACTGTCTCGAATAATTATACCATGGAACAAATGTTGAAATATTATTATACAGATTGTAATTTTTTTATATTTAGAATAATCTTTTAATAAAAAAAAGTTAATTTGTTTTGGTTTGTTTTGTATGAATACATATTTGTCATACTGTAGTGTGTTGTATTATTTTATGTCAAATTTTCAATAATTTTAATTCAGTCGTTGAGAAGCAATCATTGACGACGTTTGTGTAATACATTTTTTCACCATTTAAAGCCTCCCGAGTCCAATTTAAGGACTGCGTCGAATAAAATTGTCCGCTACAAAAATGAAAACATCTAGAAATCTAGTAATCGATTTTTTATAGAATAAAATATTTTATTTTGCAAATTATTTTTAGATTTAAAAAAAAAATATAAAAAACCAGAAATTAATATTTTTTAATAAAAAGTTTTAATTTTTACGGAACCCCTTCCATTAATGTTGTAATGGTAGTGTCCGACACCCTCACAGCTGCTGAAAACCACTTTCTTTTAAAGTCTTGAAGGTCTTTGGCCACTGTTTATGTTGTCTTCATCTCCCTTTTTACTAAAGCACAGTATCTCTCAATCGGCCTGAGTTCTGGACAGTTTGGTGGATTGGCTTCTCTAGGCACCAAAATCACTGTATTTTGTTGGATCCACTCTAAGTCCGTTTTGCTGTAGTGACATGAAGCGAGGTCAGGCCAAAAAAATGTGGACACTTCATGTTGGCGTAAAAATGGAAGCAATCTCTTTTGCAAGCATT
Source organism: Dryomyza anilis (assembly GCA_951804985.1). NCBI lineage: Eukaryota > Metazoa > Arthropoda > Insecta > Diptera > Dryomyzidae > Dryomyza > Dryomyza anilis. The sequence continues at coordinate 43,148,974 of OX638130.1, forward strand.
CCTTCACATATATTTCGCTATTAATTGTACCCGATGTCACGAATGAGCTGCTCCTTTTTCCACAACTGCAAATTGCCTGCCAAACAAGGAATTTATTTGAATTTTTCAGCGACATTTCCTCGAGAATCGGCTGTATAAAATTCCTGCCCAGGTAGCTGAGAAAAGTCCGCTAAAACATAAGTTTCGTCGTCCATTATGCAGCAATCGAATTTTTTAAAAAAATCTTGGTTCAGCTTTTTAACTAGTTGTTTTGCGGTTTCATTCTTGACGGCATTTCTATCCGGAACTTCCGATCAATACTCAGGTCTTCCTTAAAGCGGTTGATAACGCGAGAAATGATCTTAGGGTTAGCCCCTACCTCCTTGGCAATTTTTTTAAAAGACCTACTAGGTTGTTTTTGAAAAATTTTAATTTTATTATCTCGCACTTCAACTTCGTTTGCCATTTTCGCGTTAAATAAATTTTGTATTGACTATAACTGATACAAATTATTTTCTGCCATTTAATTGAGAGCTACTATGATCATTTTTTTTAATTTGAATATTGCAATAGCTAATTATAGGAAGATATGTAACGGACAATTTTATTCGACGCAGTCCTTACACCATGAGATTCCCCATCATGTATCCCCATAAAGTGGACATCTGATGCTAAGAATTTTATCCGATTTTGCACATAGAAAAACTACATTATTTCAGTATGAAATTGTGTATATCTCTGCATTTCCGTCCATTTTAAACAGATATTGCATATACAAATTTCAAAAATATTTTGAAAAATTTCAGTAAGACAAAGTTTAACGTGTCGATCATATATTTCCCGGTGACAACGATATCGGCTACAATTCGTTTGAATATCGTGTGACTACGATTTTTGATTCATTTATCAAACGAAACGTTGAGTACGCTCGTTTTGAGAGTTTTTTTGTTGCCAGCATATAAATCATACGACAAAGTAAAAAAAATAAATTTTTGTTTATGAAAAATAGTTGACAAAACACAAATTTTGAAAAAACGTTCGATTCAAAGAGCGAAACGAACAAAACGTTTTAAATACGTTATACAAACTTTAGACGAAGAGGACTGGAAACGAATCGTAGTCACACGATAATAAAAGAATACATGATTTAGGAGTAAAACATTTTTTCGAAATTTAGACAACAAAAACATTGCGAACTTATATTAAAAAAATAAGAGAAATTAGAAAATTGTGACACTTTCTAGGTAATACAATTTTTTTCCTACTTTTGCAAAAACAAATATCTGTCCAAAGATTTTTTTTGGCAATTATCCGTAGAGCAAGGTTCATATTTTATTTTGTGATAAAGTTTGCATCTGCAGCGATAAATTGCGATATAGAGGACCAAAAACGTTATTTTTTGCAACTTTGACTTGATTTCTTGCACAATCGCTACGTATAGGGCACATTCTGAATGCACCAATAATGGAGACTGAAATCTACCAGAAATGATAGGTTTCATTCCAGATTACAACAACAACGCTCAACTTTAGAACAGTGCTATTAGAAACTACAAGTTCAAAAGAGATATTGTTGTATAATTGTGAGTTACAAAAAGATTTACCAAATCAACAAAAAAAAAGTTGTCCTTTATTTTAAAGTCTACGAATAAATAAACATTAAATATAATACTTAAAATAGGCAAATTGCGTGTACATTTTTTTTACAGATTAACCAACACACAGGGGATGCCCCCTATTTATGCAAAACACAGTGTTGATCGTAGAAAAGGATTAGGGTTAGAGAAAGGTAGGAAAGATGAGGTAGTGTAGAAGAACGAATTCTCTCTATAATGCGTGGTTCTGTTGAGAGCCGAGTGGACTACGAAGGGGTGGGCTTGGTTCCATGCCCGAGTAGAATGAGAGAATACACGACCTGCTGGATTCAGGCCATGTATCTCCCTCGAACACTTACCATTGTAATACTTATAAAACAGGCTTACACTCCCAACGGTCCTTCGCTGCTCAAAAGAGCCATTAGAGGATGAAATATTTTCATCTATATATATGTTGCTATAAATATGTTGGTTACTTATATAGGAAATGCATTTCATAGGTGAGGAATTTGTTGTAGTATTTTTTATAATGCATTTTCTGAATTATTGCCAAATTAATTTAGAGATTAGTTTTGTACTTTTTTTTTGTATACAAATTATGTTTTGTTAAATACAAAATTATTATGGTAAATGTTCGGATGCTGAATGAGTTGGAAATTTGGCGGATTTAAATATAACAAAGATTTGTACCTGTTTGTCCGAGTGGTGGTTTAAATGTTGGTGGGTGCAATTGTTGGTGTAATTCCTCGCTGTCCCTTATTGCAGTGCCGAGAATTTCCTCCTGTTGTTGTTGTGAGTTCGTGTTGATTGTTGAATGTATGTTAGTTAATTGTTTATATTATTTGTCGCGGGGACCGGTTTGTCGGTTATTATGTTGTAATTGACGCGGTGACGGGTGTAAAAATAATATTGTTTTTATTTTTAACTTTAACACTTTTAATATGTCTCGGAGACGGGTGGGTCGATCGTTCGGTTTTATTAAAACGTATGCGAATGACAATTTGCACTCAAAAACGTCAAAAACTCATAGCAGCGAGTATTGCTGGAACGAGTGGGTCTGGCGGGTGTGTTCGTACACATCGTGTTTACGTTCTACGTAAACATTCTGCCCGCCTTGCAGGAACTGCAAAACATAGGGTCTATTTTTGGTTCCAGTATAAATGCTATACTGTGGGTCAGCCAAGAACATGCTATAAAGTCGACTAAATTAGCCAACATCGACATTATTCTTTTTGGCTCAAAAAGTTGGTCTGATTAGTTATTTAATCGGGGGCCGCGTGAATTGTTTTAATTCATATCTGCTGAGTGGGTGCAGGCTCGAGTGGTGTCGCTCATGACACACGACACATGTGTTGTTGCAATAGTGCTTCACGCAATAGTGCTAATTCTTCACTATGTTATTTTACTCATACAGGTTCTTCTCCTTGAACCTGGAGCAAGTCGCTAAGCGATGATTCTGATGGCAAAGTTCGCATGCCAATGGACGGGTCGAGGGTCTATATTGACGTCCATGATAATAAGATCGGGTAGAGATGGGTCGAACTCTTTTTTGTTCAGCACGTTGTTCAACACTGACATTGTTGTTTTGGATAATGCTGTTAGAGGGTTGGGTCTCAGCAAGGATTACCTTGTTGAACATTGACACAATATTGTCGGGTCTGGATCTACCTTCAGGAATGGGCCCGGAAACAATTCATTCAAATTCAGTTTCCTGCGCTAACAATGATTCCAACACATTGTGCTGGTAACCACCTCGGATAATTTTTTTCATTAACAGCACTCCGTTACAAATGTGGCCTCAGAACCAGAGTCCATGAGAGCGCGTGCTACAAATGTGTTCCCATTGTTTTCGACGTTGACCATTGATGTGCTGAGAATCATTTTCTTAGCAGCAGAATGATCCTCTCTCTTAGTTCCTTGTGTGGGTCTAGGGTCAGTGGACTGTATTTGGGTCGTAAATGCTTGAGTTATAGCAGCTGCACTTGTACTGGGTCGAGTATTGAATTCTGAATCAGGGTTTGAGTTCAGATGTAGAAGTGATGTCTTTTACCACAACTTTGACACTTAAACTCGCTTCTACAATTTTGAATGCCGTAAGTGGGCCAAAAATATCCATGTCACATGGGGATAAATTAATAGATTACTGAAATAATTTAAAAACCTTGAGACAATCTCAAAAAATTCACTAATAAATGTTGGGTCTGGATGACTTAGTTAAAAAAAATATTTTTAAATTACCATCGGGTCGCAATACTTTTTCAGAAACAATTCTGAAATATTCACAAAAAATTTATAAATAAATTTTATGTTTGGGTCAATGTGATTAATCTTAAAAAAAATTTCGGATTATCACGGGTGGTATTATGTGTCGCTATGGGTTAAGCTTTAAAAAATATTTTTGATAAAAAACGGGTCGGGTAATTTTTTATAATAAATTTTCAATAAAAATAAATTAAATATCAATATAATTGATTTTTTGGGTCGAAAAGAGTTAAAAAAGCTTTAATGTGGGTTTTAAAGGGTTAATATTGCTCAATAGGCAATTTCAAAAAATATGAGATAATTTTTTTGTTCCCACGGGTAATTTATAAAATCCCACGAAACACTTTTGTAATGTACAGCGTGGCAACCCTATATACACTTGACAGCAGAGCTATCGATTTCATACGAGTATTTTCGAGTAGCCCGGGTACCCGGGCGCTCGAAGGCCTGGGTAATACACGGGTAGTTTAAATACTCGACAAACCCGGGTATTAAATGTTCGAGCTGCCCGGGTAGTTCGCAAAACCCGGGTAGTTTGTTCGTTCGTTTGTTCGAGCTATTCGAGTAGCTCGTTTGTTCGAGTAGCTCGATTGACCGTTCGTTGTTCGAGTAGCTCGATTACTCGATCGTTGTTCGAGCTTCGAGTTGTTCGTTCGTTCGTTTGTTCGATTGTTCATTTGATCGCTTGTTAATTTGTCTGTCCGTTCGTTTGCTTGATGTGGGTGTTGATCGGAAATTGCTGAAAAAATGTGGGCAAAAGTGGGCGGAAAGTGATAAAAAGACCGAAAAAAATGTTATGGCAGAAATTGGTAGCAACCCAAAAATGTTTATTTCAGAAATCGAAAGCGGACACCATTAGAATGCTATTGGTACCCTTTGGAGTGGTCCATGACCCCCTAAAAGGGGGCCAAAAACCCATTTATGAGCCAAAAAATTTTACTTGGGAAATCGATAGGGGATATCATTAGAATGCTAATGGTACCCTTTTTGTCAGTGGTCCCTGACCCCCAAAAGGTGGCCAAAACCGCATTTATGACCCACAAATTTTTATTTCAGAAATCGATAGCGGACACCATTAGAATGCTAATGGTACCCTTTGGAGTGGTCCATGACCCCCAAAAAGGGGTCAAAACCCATTTATAACCCAGAAATAGTTATTTTGGAAATCGATAGCGGACATCATTAGAAGGCTAATGGTACCCTTTGGAGTGGTCCAGGTCCCCCCAAAGGGGGTCAAAACCCCCATTTTCACTGAGAGTGGTACCATTCGATTTCCCTTGATGTCTGCTACCGATTTCTGCAATAAAATTTTTTCGGTCTTTTTATCACTTTCCGCCCACTTTTTCCCACATTTTTCCAGCCACTTTCGACCAACACCCACATCAAGCAAACGAACGGACCGACAAATCAACAATCGTCAATCGAACAAACGAACGAACGAGCTACTCGAACAATCGAGCTACTCGAACAAACGAGCTACTCGAATAGCTCGAACAAACGAGCTACTCGAATATCTCGAACAAACCAACGAACAAATTACCCGGGTAGCTCGAACATTTAATATCCGGGTTTTTCGAGTATTTGAACAACCCGGGTATTACCCGGGTAGCTCGAAAAACCCGGGTAATCGAGAGCTTTGCTTGACAGCAGCTCTCTTTGCTGTGAGTGTATTAGTGTTTATTTGTTTTATGAGCAGTTGCTTGCTGAAAACAAATAAAACATGAAATTTGTCAAACTTGTAAAGCAAAATATATTGTAATATGTAACAAATTTATAATAATTACAATTTGTAAAAACTGTGATTTTTAGTTTTGATTACAAATTATTTGGCGCATGATTATTTAAATGAAACGATAGTTTGGTAATTCGTGTAATTCTTTTGTTTGCGTTCGGGTCGGGTCGCAAAAAAAACAACAATTTTTGCCAAAAAAAAAAACTTCGTCAAATTAAGTAAATTTAATAACTTTTTGTTTTTGTGTGTGGGTCGGGTAAATGCAATATATTACACAATTGTGCCAAAATTTAAATGTTTCTGTGGGTCGGGTCAAACCGCTGCCAAAATGTACGCAGTTCTTTACATTAAATGCTCGTTTGGACCAAATGTTCGGGTGGTGAACGGGTTGGCAATTTGGCGGATTTAAATATAACAAAGATTTTTACCTGCTTGTCCGAGTGGTGGTTTAAATATTGGTGGGTGAAATTGTTGGTATAATTCCTCGCTGTCCTTAGTTGCAGTGCCGAGAATTTCCTCCTGTTGTTGTGAGTTTGTGTTGATTGTTGAATGTATGTTAATTAATTGTTAATATTGTTTGTCGCGGGGACGGGTTTGTCGCGTTGACAGGTTATTATATTGTAATTGTCGCGGTAACGGGTGTAAAAATAATGTTGTTTATATTTTTAACTTTAACACTTTTAATATGTCGCGGGTGGGTCGATCGTTCGGGTGAGTCGATCGTTCCGTTTTATTAAAACGTAGCGAATGACGATTTGTACTCAAAAACGTCAAAAACTCATTGCAGCGAGTATTGCTGCAACAAGTGGGTCTGGGTCTGATTGTGTTTACGTTCTACATTTTCTTATCTTGTGGTTAATTGAGATCATCGATTAAAAATTGATAGATTTATAGAGATTGTAAATGAATATTTGTATTTGTTGACTTTTCTTTCTACAACAACGATATATTTAAGTACTATATTAGTGAATTGTGTTACCTGTCCCCATGCTTCCATTAGTTTGATTGTGGCGAACACATTATTTTTCTCCTCATTTATCTTGAGCGCTAGTAAAAGCACTGACTCGATTTCTTGCAGGATCAATTGACGCTGACCACTCGCTATTGAACTCTGTACAGTGCGTAATTCATCGTTCAGTAAGTCAGTGAGTTTTTTTATATTTATTAGTTTTGGTCCACCTCCTGATGTTGTTTCGCATTTTTGCAGTATTTGCTCCGTCAGTGAATTATCGAAGAAATCCCATTTGGGGTAAGCGTGTAATTTGATTTCAAACTGTAAGCAATCAAGTAAATTGCCCAGAAGCATTTGTGAGTTTGTTTCTGGGTTTTTATTAAAACCACTACTGACATCATCAAACGGACCAAATATATGATTTAACTCAGTTGGCATATTGTAGGGTTTACCAGATGATCCCACCAAAAGTTCACATATGTGTTGGAATCTACTAATTTGGCTGTTTTGTGCCGTTAATTTCAATTCAATGGCCAAACAATTCAGTAAATAGCTCATTTGACGCAGCACATCCGACCGATTATTATGTTTAAAAGGCAATGCAGATACGTGTCTGTTCAAAAAGTCATTACAATTTCTGATGTAGCGTAAAATAATATCGGAAGTTATTTTGTTGGCGCACAAAGAATACAAAAGGCCATATGCCCTTCTTATTATTCTATTCGAATCCACGTCATAGGTGTCGGTGACGTTCATCAACTAGAAAAGATTATAAAATTGTGAATCAGTTTATTTTCATTAATAAAAATGGACGTACAAAAATATATCTATACATCGATGAATATATCGATATCCAGGCAGAATCAAAGTTTGGATTTTTTATGTTTATTTTTATGATTTTTGTGGTCCATATATAAAATAAAGCGTCAAACTGTCTGACGTCAGACAGTTTGCGCCGACGCACAGTGTGATATTTTCATAATCTAGATGGACATAAATCGAATTTTAAAGTTACAGACTTGAAATTTTGTATAGAGAAGTTTTCTTGAAATAAAAACTTCTCCATAAAAATGGGCGTGGTCAGACAATTGACACGCCCACTTCCCATATGAATAACATATACCACTATACACATTTGGAAAAAAATCTTCTACAACGGAAATAAAAATTATATATTCTCAGAATATACGCATTAGATGTCATTTTTCATGAATATTCCAATGTCCTTTTTCAAGGATATTCGACAAAAATGCAAATAAAGTATTTTTAGGAATACTCTTGCTCAGTAGGTGTTAGATGCGAAATCAACTAAATATTTCTAAAATCCTATTAATATAATAAATCTGTTTGTTCGTTTGTACGTTTGTACGTTTGTACGTTTGTACGTTTGTACGTTTGTACGTTTGTACGTTTGTTCCTCTTCTCCGTCTAAACGGCTGATCCGATTTCCTTGAAATTTTTACCACAGATGCGGTATGGTCTGGAAGGAATGATAGGCTATATATGGGCGGGATTGGACAAAGAGGCGTGGCACCTCCCATACAACCTAAACTTTCAATACGATATAACTCGGCACTTTCACCAGCTACGAACATGAAACAAAAAACTCAAATACAAAAAAAAATTTAAAAACAAAAAAGCAAAAGCACAAAACAAAACAAAAGCAAAAATACAAAAACAAAAGCAATCACGTTTGTTCCGCTTCTCCGTCTAAACGGCTGATCCGATTTTCTTGAAATTTTTACCACAGATGCGGTATGGTCTGGAAGGAATGATAGGCTATATATGGGCGGGATTGGACAAAGAGGCGTGGCACCTCCCATACAACCTAAACTTTCAATACGATATAACTCGGCACTTTCACCAGCTACGAACATGAAACAAAAAACTCAAATACAAAAAAAAATTAAAAACAAAAAAGCAAAAACACAAAACAAAACAAAAGCAAAAGCAAAAATACAAAAACAAAACCAATCAAATAAAACCACAATACAAACTAAATGAAAAACAAAAAAAGGAAAGAAAAAGAAAAACAAACTCACCACACTAAAACTAACCAAACTAAAACTCACCACACTAAAATTCACCCTTAAATTAACCACACTATAATTCACCACACTAAAACTCACCACACTAAAATTCACCACACTAAAACTCACCAGACTAAAACTCACCACACTAAAACTCACCACACAAAAACTCACCACACTAAAACTCACCACACTAAAACTCACCACACTTAAACTCACCAGACTAAAACTCACCACACTAAAACTCACCACACTTAAACTCACCACACTTAAAATCACCACACTAAAACTCACCACACTAAAACTCACCACACTTAAACTCACCACACAAAAATTCAACACACTAAAATTCACCACACTTAAACTCACCACACTAAAATTTCACCATACTAAAACTCACCACACTAAAACTCACTACACTAAAATTTCACCACATTAAAATTCACCACTTTTAAACTCACCACATTAAAATTCACTACACTCAAATTTCGATACACTAAAACTCACCACATTAAAACTCACCGCACTAAAATTCACCACACTAAAACCCACCACACTATAATTAACCACACTAAAACTCACCACCGTAAAATTCACTAAACTAAAACTTACCACAATAAAATTCATCACATTAAAATTCATTACACTAAAACTCACCACAATAAAATTCACCACACTAAAACTCGCTACACTAAAACACGCCACACTAAAACACGCCACATTAAAATTCACCACACTAAAACCCACCACACTATAATTGACCACACTGAAACTCACCACACTTAAAAACACCACACTTAAACTCACCACACTCAAATTCACCACACTAAAACTCACCACACTAAAACTCACCACACCAAAACTAACCACAATTAAACTCACCACTCCAAAATTCACCACATCGAAACTCACCACACCGAAACTTACTACATTAAAACCCACCACACTAAAACTTCTACTGGGAAAAACTCTACGGGGAAGAATTCTACGGGAAAGAATTCTACCGGGAACAATTCTACCGGGATGAATACTACGTTGAGAATTCTACGGGAAAGCGTTCTATGTGGATTTTACGGGGAAGATTTCTACTGGGAATAATTCTGCGGAGAAGCGCAGTCTGAGAAAAAATTGTCTTTGAGAAAAGTTTTTTTGGCGGAGAATTATTTGGTTACCACATTTATAAAACCAATAAAAAAATTTCAACCGCTAAGCACGGGCCCCTCATATAAATAATAAAATGTTTTTTATATTAATAAAATTGCTCCATATCTTTGAATTCAGAAAATCTTGGCACGAGTCGTGCACGGGTCCAGCTAGTCTAAAATATGTATAGAAGCCCACATATCAAGTGTTGTTCCAATTTTCAAAATTATTATCAGGGTTTCTGAAATATGATTAAAAGAAGATTATTTTAATTGCAACGATTTTGTTCAAAAATGTTTAATGTGAGTAGTATGTAGTAAAAATACCTCTTTAATTAATAATATGAATTCCACCTCTAGTTGCCTCAGAATATAATTGTTAAATGTAAATCGTGCTAAATAAAAGATATGCATACCACGACAAAAAGTGTTTATACCCTACACCTATAAGGTACATGGTATATTAAGTTTGTGCAGATATTGTAACGCCTCTTAGGAGGCGTGGCCGGCTGTAACATCCCCTCCAGATGTTACAGCGACAAGTAACGGAAACCGGAAAAATCTACTGCAAATATCCGTGGGAGTCCATTCCTGTTCCAAATGCGTGCTTAAAATTGTGCAGTTTATGTTATTCGTCGGGACTTTTGAATTTTATTAAAAATTCTCCTAGCGCACAGCTAAACAATTTTATTTAAATTTGTCAATTAAACATAATTAATAATTTTATTTGTCAAACGCTCGACTGACTAGAAAGTAGATCTACTCTGGCGTTGACTACGGCGTTACGATATTTTTTTGATTTTTACGATATAACGCTTGAGGTCGCATTTTGTTTTGTTTCATATGAATCCCTTGTTTTTACTTTATTTGTCAAAGCACGACCGACCGAACGCCGCATTGTGATTTAGATTTAAGACACGAATACTTACTTATTCAAACAATTTTACGTTTGGAAAAATTATCATGTTTGTTTGACGTTTTCGTAGAAACCATATTTTTTAATTTTAGTTCATGTTCATTTTCGGGTAAATATGCGAAAAAAGAAATCAATTGAAAATACGTTTTTTTTTGCATTTTTTCCCCTAGATAAGAAAAAGATCACACCGTGCGACGTAACGAATATTTCGCAAATTCGACGGCAGCTTTTATTTGGCACCGTTCACTAGAATTTGCACGAAAATAAACAATAATTACACCTAAAAAGGATGCATAACAAAATAAAATAATTTTTTAATACATTTACAGCCGTATTTATAAATTTTCTTTAACTTTAAACAACACTTAAAATGTCTTTAAACATGAAAACGTTATTTATAAACAAAATTAAACCTAAGCAACGTTGCGTAGAGACTGCGTAATTTAAACACTTCGGAAGTTGTGTTTAAAATTATTTGAGTGATCAAATGTCATAAAAATATAAATAAAAAAATCTAAAAATTAATTTATTAATTGTATTTTCTTATTAATTTGCCATATCCACAACAATATTTTTATCGAGAAAATGCAGAGCTTTTACCAAGCGGAAAAATATCTGCACAACACAAAAAATAATTTCTGGACTTTACGAATCATCGACCTAAAGTTCGGTGTTAATGTTCGTTAATGTTTTGCCGCGTTTAAAATTCTGAACTCTTCGGCCCGCATTATACAAATTAGAAAACTCTTTGGCCGTTCATTGATCAAAGATTTGTGCGAGATATGTGTTAGAAGTCTGAGATATGTTCGCGAAATTGTGCTGCATACGAATCGTGTTGCCAGTTTAGCCTTTTTAAAGCTAGATTTAGCTTTTTATTTTTGTGTTTAGCTTTAAATTTTTAAATTAGCAAAATCTTAATAAAATTTAGTAAATTAATTACATAAAATAATTAGTCTTCATTTGAAAAATTGTTTAAAATACAACCGTGATTTTGTATAAAATTTAGTTTTTCTTCGAGTATCCTAAAATTAAGAACAACCTGATGTCGACAGTATTGATTTTCGATAATCGTGGTAGCATTTAAATATATTGAAAAATGTTCAGCCGAAAAGGTTAAATTAGATGGTTGCGGTGACAACAACGCCTTTTATAAGACCAATGCGGACCATATTTTTATGAAGTGCATTATAGAACGAAAAAGCCTTCCCTAATGAGTTTTGCAATTATGATCTAAAAATGTTAGATTGTCTTTCCATTAAATTTTCCAGAAATACATATTTATAAATACATATCCAATTAAAAACATTTTTTTTATTTCCAAAAATATAGAAATATCTTACAAATTAGTATTTGAAAGCTATTCACAATTTTGAAAAGTATAAAAGCAGAGTAGAAGCAGGTAAAACAACTAGCCATTATTCGAGCAGGCTCTTTAAATTGTACATGGATTTATGTGATTTTTTTTAAATATATTGAAAATTTGAAAGATTAAAAATTAATAGTACTGACTAATTGTACTGAGTTTTAGGTGTAATTTTAAAATTAATTGACTATTTACTGACAAATAAAAAATTTTGGAATCTTTGAAAATTTTATTGAAATATTAAAAATTAAAAGCAATTTTAAATTATCAACAAATTTTGACATTGGAAATTTATTGTATATTTTGATAAACTTACATTTATTTATTAACCTTTTATTTTTGAATTTTAGTAAAAATATACAAATTATAATATTTTTATTATACTGAAAGATTATATTGGTGTTTCTAATATTATTTTTAATAAAATACATAGAAAAAATAATAAAAAAAAAATTTAGCTTTTTTAAACATAATTTTAGCCTTTTCTAGCTTTTTTTTTGGTTGTTTAGCTTTTTCTTCAAAAAAGTTCTGGTAACACTGCATACGATATGTACGCGTTGATTTCAAAATAAAAACTATCGTGGGTACTTGCTCAAAAAACATATCCTCCTTCATGAGATTAGCGAACATTAACACAGAACTTGTTTAAAAAGTAGCGCAGTTTTCAGATAGAAATATTGTTGTGGATTCCATGTCGATGCTCTATGTCCTTGTTCGTATTATATTGAAACAAAATTCATTTTTGTTAAAAACAATTGTTTACTTTTATATTCAATATATATATATATATATATATATATATATATATATATATATATATATATATATATATATATATATATATATACATTTAAAAGATTGGCAAAATATTTTATTAATTACTCTAAAACTGTGTTCGACGTTCCTTCATGATTTCTAAACTCCACTGATGGATTTCATCTTCTTTTTAGTGCCAAATTGACCACCATACCATAGTTTTCAAATTTTTATTTTGATTACCAAAATGTTCGTCCTATTTGTTGTTAACCCTGAACTGTTGTTTCTTCCAGATTTTGTCACTTTCCATCCATAAATTACAGCTCTTTTTGTTCAATAATTTCCTTGTTATTTCCATGGCGAATTTTCAACAAAATTAAATACAATAATAATTTTTGAATTAGTATTACTCTCCATACCACAGATAAAACCAGAGTAAACAATTTAAATGTTATATATTTTATTAAGGATCAAACTCAAATAAAAACAAAATATTAAAATTGGGGTTTCTGCATAAAAGCAGCTGTCGCCACTATTAAAATAATTCATTTGAGTACACTGAGTTTTTTTTGGAAATAACTGACTAAATTGAATTTAATATCTTTGCGTAATCAAAAAGTATTTACAAAACTTGGTTCGCTTGTAAAAAAAAAAAATATAGATATATCATGGTGTTTCTATTTTTATGTCAGGGTACGTAAAGCAATCAAAATCAACTTAATGGCTTGATGGGCGGAATGCGTGCAGATATGTATGCAACTTTATAGACGATGTGAGTTCAACTTGAACGCAAACTATCACTTACATCGTAAAACAATAATTGGCTGTTAGTTAGTATCGAAACTACATAATGGAAAATGTTGATTACGATAAAAATTTAAATTATTTGCAATTCAGTTCAGTGCGATGCTTTAATGCTTATCAAAGACGTATGAACTATAAACTCTAAGACTAAGGACGAAACATACACAGAAAAAATTTTGTTCATAAATGGAATGAACGCCGTTAATTGGATTTGTGTTCATAATATATATGAACAAAAAATCATTATATATATGAACAAAAAATCATTATATATATGAACCATTCTTCGTATAAACGAATCGCACAATTTGAGCGAAACTGATATAATAAACGCGTTCATAATTGTTACACCGAAAAAATTACTGTAGTAAATTATACTACATACAGTAAAATCCAGACAAATTAATACATTTGTATTAATTTGTCCGGATTTTACTACACAATGTATTAGAAATTCGTTTTCTACACATTGCAGAATATGTAGTATTTTGAAATACGTGTACTACATAATACATAAAATGTATTATGCAATTATTTTGTGTATTATAGTTTAAAAATAAAATTATAAATTATTTACATATTATTATAAATTCTTCTATAAAATATATATTATAAATTTACTATAAATTCCCCTGTATACAAAAATAAGTATCACTTAGTTTTTATTAAAATTTGATTAAAATTGAATTTTTATATATAATCTTAAAATTAACAGCTCTATTAAAATGTCTCTAAATATGAAAACATAATTTACTTTCAAAAACAGCTAAGTTTTGTTTATATTTTTAAAACCAAATGTTTATAAAAAAATAATATAAAAATAATGTCCAATTTAAAATAATATTCGAATGTATATGGAAGACTTGTCAAAAAGCCACCAATTTGTTAAAGCTGTACACCGAAAAAATTACTGTAGCAAATTATATACATTTTAGGTATTTGTTTTGAAAAAAATTATTTCTACTACATTTTGCTGGTTTTTAAATACATTTGCCTTTATTTGTCTTCTTTTTTACTACACTATTGCTGTAGTTTAATAACCAGGCTATTTTAAAACAGCGGCTGTTTTCCAAAATCTAAAATTTGAATTTTAGCCCGAGCTTAAAATTTCAAACTGCTCGTTTGTCGTCTAAAATTTTTAGCCTGGAAAAATATCCAATTCGCTGTCAAAATTAAAAATAATTTCAAAATTTATGATTTGTTATAGTTTTCATCGAACAAATTTGAATTTTTTGACAAAATACAGTTTGAAAATGAGATAAACGTATGGTTCATGTCTGAAATAAAAGGCAAAAACAGCACGATTGATAAAGTAAAAAAGCTGAGGCTAAAATTGTAGCGGCTGTTTGGAAATAGCTTGGTTGATAAACTACAGCGTTCTATACATATTCGTTCTATACATATTGCACAAACTGTATTGATGTTTTGTTTTTTTGCTTTCATTTGAATTCGTGTGGGATCACTGACGAACGAATTACGAAAGGTCGTCCCTCGTGCAGGTATAAACGAATTCTTTGGTTTCATATTGCAGTTTTTATATTGTTGTTGTTCTTGTTTTTTTTTTGCACACGATGACTGCGGAAGAGGTATATAAATAAACCAACACTATCCGTAACGTCTGACCGAACCATCTTAATGAGAAGAGATGACTATAGAGTTGCCACCTAAGTTTACCGCTGAATATTTTTGGACTTAATCGTCAACTCTGCAATATACAAATATAGAACGCATGGTTTTACCATGGTATGGTTTTACCATAGCATATTATTCTTATGTGTTTTCACCGAAAAGAAACACTTAAGTGTTTTCCATTCCTTTCAGTCAGAACTGATGATACTTAGTGGTGTGTAGATTTTTTTTGTGGTTGTGGGTAAAAATATTAAGTTGTATTTGTACTATACAATAGTTTTAAGATTTATAATTCTTGTATCTTATTTTCGGTATTAAAAAAATTATATTAATATTCATTGATATAATTTTCCGAATTGATAAAAATAAATATGTTATTTAATAAATTAAAGTAAAATAACTACTATTATTGTAAAATTAAAGGCATATGTAGTAATTTCTATACATATTTCTGGACGTATAAATAAAGACAAAATGTAGGGTTTTTAATACATATGTATTGATATTTTATATAGAAAAGCTGTTAAATTATGTAGTAATTTTCCATATAAAAACAACTTCATCAGTTTAGTAAAAATAAATACATATGCTTTTGGACGTAAATCAAGTACATATGTATTTATTTTAAAGACATTTTTAGTTATTTTTAATACAGTATTTTTTCGGTGTATAAATTGCGTTCATTGAGGCATTCATATTCATTTTTTGAGGTAAAGCAGCGCAGTCAAGTAATGTTGACGAGACAATTCAAAATAATAAAAAATATATACAAAATAAAATATAATAAAAATATCGACGCCCCTTATATAGGTTCAGAATAAAAGTATGATATTGTTTTTGATGAGAAAAATAATAAGTTTTATGGTTTTTCTAGGAAATCTATTATGTTTTTGATATTTCGGAGAATATGCAAATGTATATCTGTGTATCTACGAATATAACCAGTTGGGAAGGTTAGATCATATGGGAAATTTTAAATTTGGTGTTATTATCAGGATTATCAAAATTATAGTCGGTCTAAGCCGACTATAAATACCCTACACATATGTGTGGTTACCATTCAAAGTTGTATATAGGCCACCAGGGTATACAAATCCTGAAAATAACTACAAACTTTCAATCGCTGAAGAATTTCCATTCATTTGATACCCATATTTACAAATAGATAGGTGTACCGAATTTCGATTTTTTTTTTTGGAACCACAAGTCGTTTCGCGGGAAAACATTATTTCCATGTATTTGAGCATGAAGTCAATATATATTTGAACAAAAATGTTTACATAAGCACGTACACAGTAAAACTGAACTGTAGATGTAAATTTTATATGAGTTATTTGAATATGAATGGTCAGATCACAGGTCACAATGGACCGATATGCCTAATATGCCTTTTTTCGCACATACAGCGTAGCGTATAAGTAATCTAAATTATGAGTTTCATTTATCTAACTCTATAATTGTTTAAGTAGTAGGGATTTCAGCAGACAGACAGACAGACATACTGACAGACGGACATCGACGGACAATCGACTCAGGAGGTCATGCTGATCAAGAATATATATACTTTTCCATACCGGAGATGTTTCCTTCTGTGTGTTACAAATGGCATACCAAATCGAATATACCCTTTCACTCTTAGTGTAGGGTATAAAAATGATTCAAATTTTGCGACGAATATTGAAATCTTTTGTTGAACATGAATAATTGGGGCCTTCATATAAAATCTGTACATATTGTAATCAATTTTTGTAATCGTTTAAGGTAGCGCGGTGAAGAAAAATGTTTTTATTTATTTTTTTTATGTTGAATTCGCTGGTGTTTGAACCAGCGACGTTTCGGGTATTCCCAAACACTAACCTTCTGAGTCACCGACATAGTATATGGCCCAAAACGCAGCATATCACTTGACATTTCTACTCATTTTTCAACCAATATTTCTCCGAAAACATGAAATCGAATACTTTTAATATTTTTTATAAATGTATTTAAAAGTACACTTCTGTGGTAAGATTTTCTACGTGTATAAAATTTTTTGTATGCCTTGTTATTTAGAAGTTATGAAAGTTTAAAATTGTTTGCTACGTTTCATAATTTTGGATGTAGGTTTTAAAGTGGCCTTACATTGTCTTAAAAGTCTGCTCTTCTGGTCGACTATTTTCAATATGAAGTACATAATTTCTAAGCTCTAGAATATAAGTAACATGTTACATTTTAATTATGTCGATTTTTTTTTTTTAGTTCCATATTAGCAAAAATGTTGTGTATGTTACGTTACACTAAATATCTATTACGCTTCCTGTCCGATCTACGTTAGCAAAAAAAGTAAAATTAAGCATAATAAATGGATTTAATTGTTTATTTTAACAAAAGATAACATGAAGTCAGTGGTCTTACGATTGGACTCTCAAGAAATTCGAAAAAATTGGAATGCACTTAAATTGCACTTAATATTTTTTTTATAAAACAAGTGGGGAAAGTTAAGTCACATGGGCAGGACTTAAAGTCGGTCGGACCCAACTATTGAATACCCTACACCTTGGTGGGGATAGTAATGTGGCATATTTATTTGAATACCTAACTTTTAAAGTTAATAATTATGATGATCGCTCTCACATATATTATAAAATGTGGGCGTATCACGCCCATTTTTGTAACATATATTTTTATGTGAATTATAACATTATTTTTCAATTTTATTACCATATCTTTAATACTTAAGGAGTTATTTGTTCCTCAGCTCATTTCCCTACTCAGAATCATTATTTCGCATTCTGACCACACGGTTAAAATTCTTGGTATAATTTTTAATCCATGAATTGTATTACAGACATTTTTAATACATTTGGAATTAAAATGTATACATTCCCAAATATTAAAATTTTTTGTAATCAAATTGGTATTAAAATTGAATATACTTTGGAATAAATAAGTGAGTATGTACACATTTTAATACAAAAAGTATATATTCTATATACAAAAAAACACGTGCTCTCTATATTTTTCTCTCATTATTATCTGTTCTGAAAAAATAATACAGTTTGACTTACATTATAATACAGTAAAAAATAAATATTTTAAAAATGCTGTAATTTTTTTTGCTTTCTTTCAATCTTTTGTTCGTTCAAATTTGTGGTGCGTCAAAATGACGGAACATAACTAAAAAATATTTTTAAATTTAAAAAAGTCCAATGAATGAAAATTGTGCCAATTATTTTAATGATGGGGACATTTGTTAAGTGTGATGACAGTTTAACAACGATTTTATAAAAGTGAAGAAATGGAAAACGCACTTCATTCTGCAGCCTCAACAAGGCGCTCGTGGCAAGTTTCTTAGTCTTAAAATTTGGTTAAAATTTGAAATACATTTGATAAAAGTTACAATAGCTAAATTTGGAGTAAGCTCGGAGCAGAAGTCTACCACGAGCACTTGGTGAAAGTTGTGGTGCAGTCCCAAAGTTGTACGTAATTTTTCCATTTTTATTAAAATTTGATATTCTAAGAATATTTTATAATACAGTAATGTACTAAAATTTAATACAAATTATATTAAAATCTGTAATTTGTTATACAGGCGAAGTATTACATTATATTCCATAATGTATTAAATCCTTTTATTTTTATATTAAATTGTATTAAAAGTTTCTCTCTTTCTCACCAGTGAAAATATTCCAAATTGTATAAGAATTAAATACAACTGCAGATTACAAATTTATTTTAATACCCTACACCTATGAGGTACAGGGTATAATAATTTTGTGCAGATATTGTAACGCCCCTTAGAAGGCGTGGCCGGTATGGAAAAGTATATATTCTTGATCAGCATCACGACTCGAGTCCGTTTAGTCATATTCGCCTTTCTGTCCGATAACTTGAGAAATACTGCACGGTTAGAAATTTTGGACTAAATTTTAGTACAATCTGACTTACATATATGACCACACCAGAAATGTATTAAAATTTAATATAGTGACGATTGCTCTATCAATCACTTTATTTTAGTGGAGCGACGCAATATCACGAATACCGTTCTTACTATACCTACTTCATTTTCTTTCGCCGCTCCTTCTAGGCAGCTGCTCTTTGTTTCTTGAAATCATCAAATTTCTTCAACCTTTTAAATTTTTCTATGTAATTCTTGTTTCTCTGAGCGTTGCTTAGGTTTTCCTAAACATTAAACGTATGTTTAAGGTTTGAAAATTAAAATTGTTATAATATTTGATTATCTATAAAAAAAATGTTTGCTACGTTACAAATCCTTTTCGGCTCCATACACAGACATTAATAATTACCATGCTAATTGTTTATTATCTTTAGAAAATAGACTAAAATTACTCGAAGAAAATTAGGACTTTCACTTATATTGACGTGCTAGATTTTGTAGTAAAATACTTTTTGGAATATTTGTTTGTTACTTACTTTAAAAAATGCGGTCAAATTCTTTTTCGTTTAAAATACTGATAAGATTTTTTTTCAATTAATTTATTTAGTTATTTTCAGTTTTCTTAACTCTATCTAAGAAATGTGGATAACACGAAAAATAAAATACAATTAATTGAATACAACACACCTTTTTGTTGAGCGTTGTATTTTTGTTAATTTTTATTTTTCAGGAGGCAACCAATAAACTATGCTAAATTCACGATGCAAAGAAAGAATTTCGCGTTGAAATTTTAAGTCGATCATTACTTTGAGATGTGTACAAACTAGAGATGGGCACGTGAGTGAGTTTTGACTCACACTCACTCACGCTCACGAAAGAATTTTTCTAATCACGCACATTCACTCATGTTCTTTTTTGCTCTACTCACACTCACTCACAATCACGTGAGTAAAATTAAGATTCAATCACAATCACGCGTGATCACGCGTGATTTAGGTGAATCACGCTGAATCACGTGTTTTTTTTTTTAGAATGCATAAAAATACATATTTCATTTGTATATGATGGTGAGATTGGTCGACCGAGCGTGGCACCTCTAATAAAACCCACATCTTTAAAACGCAATAATGATATTATGATGTTAGGTAGTTTGATAAAATATATCTTAATTTTTAACGGAGAAGAAATGTGAAAGACCTTCGATGTTCTATTCATATAAAAACCAAAAAATTGCCTCGAAAAATAATTCTCCGGTAAAGAATTCGTGTAAAATCTTTGAAAATTGTTCCTGGAAAAATTATCTCTGCAAAAAATTATCAATAAAAGAATATTCCGTGGTAGTATTTACCAGGGATGAATTTACTTTGTGAACAACATTTTTGAAGCGATTTTTTTAGTTACTACATTTATAACACATTTATAACACTGGACCCCACACGAACCTCTGGAACAAACTTAACTTAATAAACAAAAGGAAGTCAATACAGAGTTATCATGTATAGTTGAAATTGAAAATTCAACTTTTTGGGTATATCGAAAAAAAATGCGTTCTATGTCCATTTCCATGAACGGTCGTATGAAATAAAGCAAAAACTATTGACAAGACCCCACAAAAATACTAACTACGGCCGGTTGACAGGGGTTAGATCAATTGTTGACTGAAACCTTGCAACTTATTCTTAGAAGTGGTGGGTATATGAAGGTCGGCACCACTCTACCTGTATGATCTAAGTAGTACAGCTATCTAGATTGTAACAACAAAGAGTTTTCTTTGTGGTACAACAAATATCACGCCAAAAATTCTATCAAAAGCTTGAATGCCGCTTTATTCGCATTTTCTTGTTGTTGCATTTTCAAACGAATTTGTGAAAAAAAACACAAAATCAGCTAAATGAGGCACACTGTGAAAATATTCATATATTTTTTTTTTATTTTTATAAGTTAAAAGAAATAATGCACATAGAACTTAACTTAAGAAAAACTTCATGATTTTACAATTAACAAAAAAACTGTATAAAAGTAAAACAAAATAATAATGTGAATAGCACAGTACATATGCACAATCGATGTACGAACTAGCGTAGCGAAGAAAAGAGAAACAACATTGTTTTGTATTTTATCTTTTTGAAGCGACTTTTGAAGCTATTTACCGATTCAAAAGTGCTTCACAGACCTTATTTTTAAGATGCTTATATTCTTTACCCTTGAAAACCAAAAAAACAAAAACACATCTATATTAATGTTCACGTTCATTCACGCTTCACCAACACACCAGAATGAGCGCCAATCGATTTGATGAATATTTCAAATATTAACCAAATGCCAGCAAATGGAATGTTAGCAGTAATGAGTCAAACTATTTTCTGCTGCCGTTCTTTGATAAACGAATGCAAAATTGTTAATTTAATATAAAACAAATAAGGTCGAAAAGGGATACTACCAACTACTACCAACTCATTCTCCATTATGTCCATTCACAATTTGGAATTTACAATATTTAAAGATATTGGATATTCAAAAACAATTTATAGTCGATTTTAAATTTAAATTGTGTTTTTAACATTTTATTATTTGTGAAAATTATCCGAAAAGAGACTTTAATTTTAAAATCGATGTTAAATTGTCAATGAATATGCAGAATTATATTTATGTTTCCCAAGCTAATTTTTCGATAACACTTGCACTGTAAGTTGATATACATAAAATAACAAAGTTTCGATCTTTATGTCGAAATGAATTAGTAATCTTTTAAAAATTAACGATATGTGACTATTTTTCTCGTTTTCTGTTCTTTGGATTCTATACTGAATTTGTTTTAATATTTTTTTTTTGCCATGTCAATGTTAAGTTAAGAATTTGGTCGTTCGTTATATGCCATTTTCGTTAAACCGCGTATTCGTTATACCGGGATTTGACTGTAGTTAAAAAAATAAATAAATTAAAATAATAAAATAAAAAAGTATATAATAAAACAAAAAAATAATAATAGAAAATAAAAAAAAAAAGATTTTTTTGTTTTAAAATAGTGTTACGAAAAGAGGTAATTTGCTCCAACAATAATAAATGAGACACAAGACAATTCAGCGCACTAAGCAATGTGTTAGAAAGAGACGGAAGATCATTCAGCGCACTATGCAATGTGCGAGAAAGAGATGGAAGATCAGCACATTAAAACACATGAGTGCGAATGAGATGCCAATAGCATGCGTCATTCACGAAACGAGTAGAAGGTTCTCGAAACAAGTCGAAGCTTGTCGAAACGTGTCGAACTGATGCCTGCAGTATATAAGGTCGCGCATCTGAGGCACTGTACTTCAGTTGTGATTTGATAGTGAACTAGTGCGTCTCGTGAGTGAACATTGTTAAGCTAAATTGAATAAATTCAGCAGTTGATATAAGTGATTATTCTTTAAGTTGTTATTTAAATAAATAAAGTTAATTAATACTAGTTGAAATCATACTACTTAAAACCAAATATTAGTGTGTTTTTATTTTGTACACAATCCAGCGATACGAACTCGTAGAACAGTTTTCCGTAGATTGAATTTTCGTAACATTGGTGTCAGAAGTGGGATTGTGATACAAAATGGTTAAATTCGAACAACTTAAAGTCGACCAGCTAAAGAAGGAGCTGGCGATTCATAATCTTCCAACTGTAGGTACGAAAGAAGAGCTACAAAAGCGTCTAATGGAAGAATTAGAGAACCAAGGCATTGACCTAGCAGAGCTCGAGTTTGAAGTGGAAGCTGCAACAGCGTCATCGAAAAATGTGGACACGGAGCAAAAAGTACAGTCCCAAAGTTTTGATATGAGCCAGTTGCTCGGAGCTATACAACAACAGCTTCAAGAAAATTCAAATCAACTTAAAACAGAAATACAAGAAAATTCCATCAAAATGGAACAGAAACTTCAAGAAAATTCCAATCAACTTAAAACAGAACTAGATCAAAAATTTCTAGAAAATTCAAAACAATTTCAAGAAAATTCTAATCAGCTCAAATTAGACATGAAGCAAGAACTTCTAGAAAATTCCAACAAAATGGAACAGAAACTAGAAAGTTCTAATCAACTGCAAACTGAAATTAAGCAGCAGATGCAGGAGCATTCTAAGCAGCTTTTGGAAGTTTCTAATACACTCCATAGCAAAGTGACGGAGCTAGAAACGCATGTAAATGACAGGGAAGTGAACATTGATGAAAAAATTCAAAGATTAGAAAACGGTATAGACAAAGAAATCCAGGAAATAAAAAAAAAGATTTGCACGTGTTGCAGATAAATGGCCCTACACAGCATGTTTTTAGTGGTACGAGGCTAAAATCGCCGATTTACGATGGAACCACAGCGTTCAACATTTTCAAGCTGCAATTTGAGACCACGGCTGTAAGTGATCGATGGAATAATGAGGACAGCGTAGCCGCACTTATCGTGGCGCTTAAAGGAGGCGCAGCCGAAGTATTGCAGACTGCGCCCAAGGTAACATTTACGGAAACGGTTACCATAGCTCTAACACAGGAGACAGCAAATGCGTTGTGCCGATCGGCTCCAAAGGCGCGTAGAATTGATGTGGAGAACGATGATTTATTTTAAGTAGTGTACCAAGCAGTTAAAGCAGGCGTTAAAATCGAACACACACCAGCCAGAAAAGATACGCAATTCAAAGGTAAATGTTACAACTGTGATACATATGGGCACATGGCACGTGACTGTCGTAAAAAACGCAAACGCTCAATAAATCAATCTGCAGATGAACCCAGACATGAAGAAAGACAGGATCATGTCCAAAATAGCGTAAATTTTAATCAAGCTTTAAATTAAAACGAGTCAGTTCTGCGGGGCACGATCTGACTCCCATAACCGATTGCCCTAGAATCTCCATTTCACAAATTGCTCGAAAGTCGAATAGTTTAACTGTCAAGGAGCTAATTGATTGTGTAGCATATATGGTAACGTTGGATACAGGGGCTTCACACTCAATAATAAGAAGTAACCTTGTTAGGGACGAAATAGAGCCGCTTATCGGAATAAGATTGCAAACAGCGACAGGTGAAGAGGCTGCAATCAGAGGAAAAATTACCAAGGAAATCACTATTGGCACTACGACAGTTAAGCATGATTTTATAGTGGTGGAAATAGTAGACGAAATAATACTTGGCATGGACTTCATGATAAGAAACAGTTTCACACTAGATTTAACAAGGAAAATTTTGAGTTATGCCAACACGGAGATCCAACTAAACATTGATTGTGACCAATGCCCAAAATTAAACAAGTTATTGCTCATAAAAATAGAAAAATACCACCTAATTCAGAAGCAATTGTTTGGGCGAAATTAAATGGAGATTGTGGGATAAGCAAGTTGTGGGTTATAGAAGCGAATGATGAGCATATGAGCAGAAGTAATATTGTTGTCGGAAGAACATTAGTAGAAGCGACAAAAGACAAAGTTGTTCCAATAAGAGTTCTCAACATGGAAAACTCGTCCAAATTAATTAAAAAGGGAACAGTGATAGGCCAGTGTCAAGAGGCATCAGCGATTATAAATTGTGAGTCAAATCCATCAAGACACTACGGCACATCGCAAATAAACAAACAATCTACTCACAGGTTTATAAATGAGTGGACGAAGGATTTGACAGCCAAAGAAAAGAGTCAAGTGCAACAGTTAATTGACAAATATCGGTGTATATTTGCTGAAAAGGGCCAAAAGGATGGCAGAACTTCCATTGTAAAACATCGAATAGACACTGGTGATTCTAACCCAATTCGTCAAGCACCAAGAAGGGTACCACTTGCGAAAAGAGACGAAGTATCACATTTGGTTGAAGAAATGCACACAAATGGCGTGGTGGAACCATCTGAGAGTCCATGGAGTTCACCAGTAGTATTGGTGAAAAAGAAGGACGGTAGTACTCGGTTCTGCGTTGACTACCGAAAACTTAATGATGTCACAAAGAAAGATAGTTATCCATTGCCAAGAATCGATGACACATTGGATACACTATCTAATGCTAAGTGGTTTTCAACGTTGCACTTGCAAAGCGGTTACTGGCAAGTAGAAATCGATAAGAAAGATCGAGAGAAGACCGCATTCAGTACTGGAGATGGACTATGGCAATTTTTGGTAATGCCGTTTGGATTATGCAATGCTCCAGCAACATTCGAGCGGTTAATGGAGCACGTATTAAAAGGTTTACACTGGAAAAAATGCCTAGTATACCTTGATGACATAATTGTTATGGGCAAGGATTTCAACGAACATCTAAGAAATCTAGAGGAAGTATTCCTTCGATTGAAAAATGCGGGTCTACAACTTAGCCCAAAGAAATGCTCACTTTTCAAGAAAGAAGTCAAGTATCTGGGTCATCGAGTTACCACGGAAGGAGTGCATACCGATGAGGATAAAATAGTTGCAGTAAAGGAGTGGCCCAGACCGCAAAACCTACATGACCTACGAAGTTTCTTGGAGCTATGTACATACTACAGGCGATTTCTTCCAGGTTTTGCCAATGTTGCTAGCAGTCTTCACGAGTTGACAAGAAAGAACCGCGCATTTCAATGGGGCAATGATGAAGAAAGGGCGTTTTTGAAATTAAAAGGTCTGCCAATTCTTGCGTATCCAATTCCAGGTGAGAAATTTATACTTGATACGGATGCGAGTGGATACGAAATCGGCGGAGTTCTCTCTCAAGTGATCAATGGACAAGAAAAAGTGATCGCATACTACAGTAAAACCTTGTCCAAACCCGAGCGAAATTACTGTGTCACCAGGAGGGAGCTTCTTGCTGTAATTTTCCATAAGTATCTGTACGGCAAACATTTTCACTTGAGAACCGATCACGCAGCACTACGATTAAAATTAAATTAAATTAAATTAAATTAAATTAAATTAAATTAAATTAAATTAAATTAAATTAAATTAAATTAAATTAAATTAAATTAAATTAAATTAAATTAAATTAAATTAAATTAAATTAAATTAAATTAAATTAAATTAAATTAAATTAAATTAAATTAAATTAAATTAAATTAAATTAAATTAAATTAAATTAAATTAAATTAAATTAAATTAAATTAAATTAAATTAAATTAAATTAAATTAAATTAAATTAAATTAAATTAAATTAAATTAAATTAAATTAAATTAAATTAAATTAAATTAAATTAAATTAAATTAAATTAAATTAAATTAAATTAAATTAAATTAAATTAAATTAAATTAAATTAAATTAAATTAAATTAAATTAAATTAAATTAAATTAAATTAAATTAAATTAAATTAAATTAAATTAAATTAAATTAAATTAAATTAAATTAAATTAAATTAAATTAAATTAAATTAAATTAAATTAAATTAAATTAAATTAAATTAAATTAAATTAAATTAAATTAAATTAAATTAAATTAAATTAAATTAAATTAAATTAAATTAAATTAAATTAAATTAAATTAAATTAAATTAAATTAAATTAAATTAAATTAAATTAAATTAAATTAAATTAAATTAAATTAAATTAAATTAAATTAAATTAAATTAAATTAAATTAAATTAAATTAAATTAAATTAAATTAAATTAAATTAAATTAAATTAAATTAAATTAAATTAAATTAAATTAAATTAAATTAAATTAAATTAAATTAAATTAAATTAAATTAAATTAAATTAAATTAAATTAAATTAAATTAAATTAAATTAAATTAAATTAAATTAAATTAAATTAAATTAAATTAAATTAAATTAAATTAAATTAAATTAAATTAAATTAAATTAAATTAAATTAAATTAAATTAAATTAAATTAAATTAAATTAAATTAAATTAAATTAAATTAAATTAAATTAAATTAAATTAAATTAAATTAAATTAAATTAAATTAAATTAAATTAAATTAAATTAAATTAAATTAAATTAAATTAAATTAAATTAAATTAAATTAAATTAAATTAAATTAAATTAAATTAAATTAAATTAAATTAAATTAAATTAAATTAAATTAAATTAAATTAAATTAAATTAAATTAAATTAAATTAAATTAAATTAAATTAAATTAAATTAAATTAAATTAAATTAAATTAAATTAAATTAAATTAAATTAAATTAAATTAAATTAAATTAAATTAAATTAAATTAAATTAAATTAAATTAAATTAAATTAAATTAAATTAAATTAAATTAAATTAAATTAAATTAAATTAAATTAAATTAAATTAAATTAAATTAAATTAAATTAAATTAAATTAAATTAAATTAAATTAAATTAAATTAAATTAAATTAAATTAAATTAAATTAAATTAAATTAAATTAAATTAAATTAAATTAAATTAAATTAAATTAAATTAAATTAAATTAAATTAAATTAAATTAAATTAAATTAAATTAAATTAAATTAAATTAAATTAAATTAAATTAAATTAAATTAAATTAAATTAAATTAAATTAAATTAAATTAAATTAAATTAAATTAAATTAAATTAAATTAAATTAAATTAAATTAAATTAAATTAAATTAAATTAAATTAAATTAAATTAAATTAAATTAAATTAAATTAAATTAAATTAAATTAAATTAAATTAAATTAAATTAAATTAAATTAAATTAAATTAAATTAAATTAAATTAAATTAAATTAAATTAAATTAAATTAAATTAAATTAAATTAAATTAAATTAAATTAAATTAAATTAAATTAAATTAAATTAAATTAAATTAAATTAAATTAAATTAAATTAAATTAAATTAAAGTAGTAAAAATTACTTTAAACTGGTGACCCGACGTGATAATGCAGAGAACACCACCAGGAACACCATCTTCGGACGCTCCGGTCCAGAACGCCTCAGAATTGGTAAGCGCAAATTCGCAGCAACCGGAAGCTGCAGTGTACACAACAAGCGTACAGAAATTTCCTCCATTCTGGACAAAAAATCCGAAAGTTTGGTTCCTGCAAATAGAATCTATTTTCTCCATCGCTCGAATCAGCGCTGACGAAACTAAATTTCGTCATCTTGTCGCAAATGTAGACTCTAGCACGTTGGATTTGGTAAGCGATATTTTGGAAACGGCTCCAGCAGGAAACAGATATGAAACACTTAAAACTCGCATCATATCCATGTTTTCGGAATCCGATGAGCGCAAGCTCAAGCGATTACTGAGCGGTCAAGTTCTCAGAGATCAACAGCCATCGCACTTCTTGCGAACGATGCAGAACCTCGGAATAGGACAAGTTGGAGACAACGTAATTAAAAGTATCTTCCTTGAGCAGCTTCCCGACAACGTCTTTACAATTCTTGCGATCAGTGAACAGCAGGATATCAACAAGCTCGAAGAACAAGCTAACAAAGTCATGGACATGGCACGTCCTGCCAACATCGCCAGCGTTGCAAATACGCCAGATTCCTTACCATTCGATCGCTTGTCTCAACAAATCGAAGCACTCGAAAAACGGTTCGAGAATATGAATCGTGGCAGAAACGTGCAGCGTAATCGCAGTTCATCGCGCAGAAATTCCAGAGCTAGGAACGCAAACCCAAATTACTGTTGGTACCACACGCGCTTTGGTGTCAAAGCCACCATATGCACTTCGCCATGCAGCTATCCAAAAAATTAATGAGCTTTTCGGATCCTGCGGCCTCAGCTTCAGATAATTCAAATAATAGATAATTCATCAGGCCGCCTCTTCATCAAGGACAAGAAAAACTTTTTTGATTGACACCGGTGCTGACATCTCGGCTATACCAAGGGATGTATACGTGAGCAATTCATCGCACTCTTCAGTACATTTGTTCGCAGATTCTTCAACTCGATCTTGGTCTGCGGAAAGCATTGGCTGTTCATAATAGTAGACGTCACAAAATGCATCATCGGTTCAGATTTCCTGAAACATTTTCATCTACTTCCCGACCTCAAGAACCGAAGACTCGTCGATGGATCTACGCTTCTGTCAGTACCTCCAACAATATCAAGAGAACCATCCCTTGTCAAGAATCAAAGCATTTACCAGAAACTTCTAGAAGAGTTCCCTGAAATTCATAATCTCTCAATGTCGCTCACCAACAACAAGAACGGTGTATTCCATCACATCGAAACATCAGGACCTCCAGATCGCGCAAAGGTAAGACCTCTTGATAACAAACGTCTTATTATCGCAAAAAAAATAATTCAAATTCATGCTGGACAATGCAAATATTGGTCCGTCGAAAAGCATGTGGTCAAACCCTTTACACATGGCTCCTAAAAAGAACGGAGATTGGCGACCCTGTGGGGATTACCGATTTTTAAACAATATTAATGATCCCGATCGGTACCCCATCCCATCATTACGCAATTTGGCTTATTTGAATTTCTCAAAATGCCTTTTGGTCTGCGCAATGCAGCGCAAAGCTTTCAGCGTCTGATGGATGAGATCTGTCGCGACTTGGACTTCGTTTTCACGTATATTGACGATGTATTGATTGCGTCATATACTGAAGAACAGCATCTTCAACATTTTAGGGCAGTTTTTGAACGCTTTCGAAAATTTGGCATCATGATTAATCCTGCAAAATGTGAATTTGGATCCCCAGAAATTGATTTTCTTGGATTTCACATAACCTCTCTTGGTAGCACGCCGACGGCCTCGAAAGTTCAATCGATAATAGATTTTCCACAGCCCAAAACAATTTTGGAGCTTCGCCGATTCACGTGCATGCTTAATTTCTATCGTCGATTTCTACCGCACGCTGCTCATGATCAAGCTCTATTAAATGAGTACTTAAAAATCGCGGTAAAGAAAGATAAGCGTCCGGTTATATGGACAGAAGCCGCAACCGAATCATTTAAAAAATGCAAACAACAAATTGCAAATGCAGCACTTCTAGCACATCCCGTGAAAGATGCAGATCTTCATCTCAAAGTTGACGCTTCAGACTTTGCTATGCTGTGGTAGAACAACAAATTGGTGAAAGTTGGCAACCACTATCTTTCTTCTCACGAAAACTGAGTCCTGCAGAGTGCAAATATAGCACTTATGACCGCGAACTACTTGCTGCTTATAGTGCTGTAAAACATTTTCGGCATATCCTTGAAGGACAAGATTTTACATTGCTAACGGATCATAAACCCTTAAAGAACGCCTTTCATCAAAATCCGAACAAAGCCACACCTCGTCAATTTTGTCACCTCGATTATATCGGTCAGTTTACTACGAAGCTCGTGCACATATCCGGAATTAACAATACTGTTGCAGACGCTTTATCACGGATTAACGAAATATCTACTTTAAGAAGATATTGAAGAACTTGCAAATCTTCTTAATAGCGATACCGGACTCAAGCTGAAACTCGTACAACTTCTCGGATCCAACATTCAAATTTACTGCGACGTATCACAAGGTAAAACAAGACCATTTCTTACAGCCAGCTTCCGTAGATCCGCCTTTGACAAGCTTCATAATCTTGCGCATCCTGGCATAAGATCTACGAGAAAATTAGTTCCAGATCGTTTTGTATGGCCTGCGTTAAATAAGGATTGCAAGATGGGGACGAAATTCTGTCAAGCCTGTCAAAAATCAAAAATTACTAGGCATACGAAATCGCCTCTTGGTAATTTTCCAGTAACGTCGAAAAGATTTTGTGAAGTTCATGTCGATATCGTTGGACCATTACCGTCCTCCGAAGGATATTCATATCTGTTTACAATAATAGACAGATTCTCAAGATGGCCAGAGGCAATTCCTCTTCGTGACATCACCGCTACGACAGTTAGTCGGACTTTCTTCGAAGGTTGGATATCAAGGTTTGGATGTCCCAACAAAATCATTTGTGACCGTGGACGGCAATTCACGTCTAAACTCTTCCACGACTTGTCTGAATTTCTTGGCGTAAAATGTCAACATACCACATCATACCATCCTCAAGCGAATGGTATGGTCGAAAGACTTCACAGGACCTTAAAAGCTTCGTTGATTTGCAGAGCAAATGCGCAATGGACAAAATCTTTGTCATCAGTGTTGCTTGGTTTGAGGACCGCGTATAAGGACGACATTGAAGCATCTGCTGCAGAAGTACTGTACGGCGAAAATCTCCATCTGCCTGGTGAATTTTTTATTCAAAAAACTAACGATCGTCTTAACGCAACAGACTTCGTAAGTGCTTTGAAAGATACAATGAAACAAATTCAACCGAAAACTGCATTACCACATGGTAATCCGCATGGATTCATTTCAAAGGATCTTCTACATTCAAAATCGGTTTGGGTACGACAAGATGCAGTAACAAAACCTCTTCAACCGAAATATACTGGTCCATATGAAGTTGTGAAGAGATCCGACAAATATTTTATTTTAAAGATGAACAACAAAGATGACAGTGTTTCGATTGATTCATCGAATCAAGCATAATCGCAGTCTGTTGCCAGGAACAATCATCATCATCTCTACAGTTGACTCAAAGTTCAACTCAAAATTCAAAAACCCCAAAAAGAATCACGTTCCGCTAGGAAGGGGGTACTGTAGAGATCCATACAAGTAAAACACTTGTGTCAAATTTTATAAAAAAAAATAAAAAATATAAAAACAGTTTTGTAAATACTTTCAAAAAATTATCAAAAATAAAATTATTCTATTAAATTAAAGTCATAAAAATAACTTATAAGTTTTGTACGTCTAACACCGAAAAGAAAATTACATTATTGTTTTTGTTTAGACTATTAAAGATAAAAAGAAAGAAAAATAATTAAAATTTAAAAATCTCAAAAACTAGACCCTATTTAACAAAAATATTTTAAAAAACAAACTTTTTCAATATGTTTAAGTATTGGTTGTACCGAAAATCTAAAAAAAATGGTAACTAGTCTGCCATGTGATTTATACCGCTAAGTTTTCTCGAACTAACTTGGATAACAAAAATTCAATCTTGTTGCTAATTTTAGGGTATTTTAACATTTTTCCACATCGATATGGCAATGTTTTTCCAATAAATATCGATATATTTTAAACTATTTAATGCAATATTAACTCAGAATCGTTTTTAGAGTTCGGAAACTCACATAAATGAATACACATAATGACTCACTCATGCATAAATCGCATAAGTGAGAAAGCACACATTTAATTTTACAACACACGACATGAGTGAGTAAGAAAAAAAAATCCGACGTACTCTCTACTTATAAATGGATAATCATCAGAGAGTAAAAACTTTACTACTCATGAGTGCTGTCTTCAACTCATTTATTTTTCTCCTCACGAGGGAGTAGCATTATGCCCGATTTACATTGTATCTTCAGTGAGTTTCACTGTATCGCCTAGTGCTGATTTTTTCAAAAAATTGCTATAATAAGTAAATGAAACATATATATGTTAAAAAAAGACGAACATAAATTAACTATAATTATTTTGACAGAAAAAATAAGAAAATAAACAAAATCAATTGAAAGTCCGTTACAATTTTTACGAACTGCAAAGAAAAAGTTCATATTTGACACAGACAAACCATAAGACCACCATAACAATCATGTGCCGTGCAGGCATCGGCAATCGTGAAAAAAATAGCGATGTGCTGATTGAGTCAAAAGCTCAATGGGACGACAATGGACAAAATGCGGCAGAAACATTTATATTTTTACATTTACGAAACTAAACACCGAGGGGCATCTCAAATGGCCTTTTCAAAATTAACGACTACAAGATTTACGCGATTTTTAATTTTTTTTATAATAAATTAATCGCCTCCTGTAATGCGATACAGTCGCAGTATCACTTCTCCTATTAATTTACAAGCTATCTGGTCGCTTACACCTGAACTTTTTCCCATAAGATTTATTGCCCTCTCTTTTGCTGTATCTCCTTGAGAGACAGCGTATCTCCGGAAGATACAATGTAAATCGGGCATTACACATTTTATCTATTTCTCATACTCATAAAAGTACAAGGCCAAATTGTATAAACATGGTGCTCATTTTTTGTATGTATGCAACGAGTAAGCGGTGTTGCCAGACGAGTTAAAATTAAAATGTTTTATTTTATAAATAATGCCCGATTTACATTGGCTGCATTCAGCGATCTCAACAGTTTCGAAATTGCCGTTTATAATTATTTGAGTTAAAGTGTGATTGAATGTCATCGAATGTTATCGATAACAAAACATGGACAGGTCTGATTTTATGAATGAAATAGCACAATGGAAGAAGTTATTTAAAATCAATCCCAAATGATCCGTCTTCCGTCTATAAATAAACAGTCACAAAAAAAATACTTTTTTTTATTTAACGCGAACATCATGATGACATGACTTAACTTGTGAAGTCCAGCATTGATGTGCACCATTATCACGTGCGAGTTCGGAAAAAAATATTTTGAATTTAAATTTGTTTAAAATTAGTTTTAAACTTCAAAACGTAATTTTTTAACTGTCAATATTTAAGAATATTTCTTTTTTTCCCCATCTTTTTATTAATTTATAAACTCTCTTTTATAAATGCACTAATGCTGAAAACCAAACCTACGCACAGCCAATAAACATTAAACAAATTCGCAACGTTTTTCCAATTAACGCGAAATGAAAATATAAATGTTGCATTGTGCAATCTCAATACCGGATTTTTTTTACATATTTTTTAAATGTATTTCAATAACTTTATAATCATTCCAAATAATGAATAAAAAAAAGAAGAAAATTTGATATAAATGTTAAAATAGTAAATAATATTTATATTTGCATTTTTTTTAGCCTTTTTAGAAATATATCAATACAGATTGTCAACACTGATCGCTGCATATATAAACAACAAACATATGCGAATATAACAAGACAGCATCCAAGCTTGTGATCTTTTTATTCGAGAACTTATTTTTGTACAAGCTGTACTGTGTTGCTAGCAGTTTTTGCAGCTGTGTTGCGTCTAGCTGTTGTCATGCGATATATACAGGGTGCCACGAAAACTTCAATGTGCCTTTATTGTAGATTGTGTATATTATATATACATAATGACGTCGCTGTTTTAAAAATAATGTAATATACGTATAAATTTAGCAAAAATTAATCATGATATCCAGCAAAGAATAATAAAAATGATTTGGTATTTGTTATATATGATTATAGCAAGGAAAACATGTTTGGATTTTTAATTCGATGTTATATGTTATAATTATTAGTAATTTAAAACGCGTGATATTTGCAAACCATTTTTCCACACATTTGTTGACCACCTTATTGAAAGCTCGGTAAAGATGTTATTGGTTGATATCTTATAAAATGATGCATAGAAAATTTTATAACCCCCATTTTAGAATGTTGCAGGTCATTTCCCATAATATGCTTGAACATTTGTTGGCATATTTGGAATTGTTATTTAAGGTTTATGTCAATCGATAGGCACTTTAAAAACAAACATTTAATGCCTTTACATAAATATTTTGTCTTGTACATATAAAAAGTTATAGCAAAAAAACGATATCAATTATATAATTTTACACAACATTTCAAAAAT
Organism: Dryomyza anilis; assembly: GCA_951804985.1. NCBI lineage: Eukaryota > Metazoa > Arthropoda > Insecta > Diptera > Dryomyzidae > Dryomyza > Dryomyza anilis. The sequence goes on from OX638130.1 coordinate 43,183,476, forward strand.
ACCACAGATGGGAAGATTCCAACAGAAATGGCAATAATGATGTTACACTTTGCAAGCCTGTACAGTGAGTAAATCAACGCATTCTCTTTGTCCTTGAACAAATATGAGTTGACGAAAAGTGAGAGGTTGCTTGTTGCACTCTCTCATGTGTAATGCGGATGGAGAGGTGAAACGCAAAACTCTCTTGTGAGTAGAAAAATCTCTACTCCCAAAACGCGACACTCTTAAGAGTTGTGAGTTTGCCGTATATTTTCTGGCTACTCACTCATGAGGTGAGGATTTCCGAATTCTGGTTTTTATTATCTTTTCAAAAAAAAAAAAAAACTGCGATATATCGCTTTGAAATATTTTTGCAGTTTTAGTACGATTTGGCCTTCGATATTGGTACAAGATCTAATTCGACATCGTACGATTTTGCCGACATAAAAAGTTGCAATAATTTTGGATGATTGTCAGGTGTCTGTTTTATAAAATTTTTCTAGTGTTTGAAATATACTCCATTGTAAATACCTCAGACATAATTTGGCAGGATCAAAGAAGTTCGGACATTTTTTCGATATATTTCAAACAGACAAAAATCGCATCATTTTTTTTGCAAAAAAAAAATTCACCTGCGGCGCTTTTAACGAAGATCAATGGAAAATTTGATAATCTTAACATTGTATTTTTTTAACAAATGTAAAAAACGAGCGGTTTTTTTTATGATACACAAATGCGGCCCGACTCTTCTTTTAAATTGATAATGCGGCCCGTGATGCCAAATTATACTTCAAATTGGAATTAGCTTTATTGCTGCGTCTTACTGTTTGTTGTTGGTGTGTTTTGTGCTCCGTGTTTTTTGTGTGGACAAGAATGTCCGATTGATAATAAAAATGTTAACTGCGACTAGTAAAGGCGCAACGTGGCGTAACGTATCGAACTTATATGGTGATTCTTATGCTTCGGATTCTCGTGCACTAAAAAATCCAAAACATGCGCAAATATTTAAAATTATGCAACATTTGGTACTATTTGTACATTTCACTGAAAAGATTACTCAAATAACATTCAAAAAGTGATTTTTTGATACTTTTTTTACGTTTAGACACGTGTTTCGTCTTTTTGTCAAATGTTATAATTTAGTTAACATTTAAGCTATGAAATAAACAATATCCTGTATAATTTTAAAAGGAATTTGCGCGATTTACTAAAACAAGGTTTTGTATATTCCATATTTAATAAAAGCAACATAAAATATTTCAAATATTCAACAATACTGTTCAAATTAGCCTAAATAATATAAATACAAATTTTAAATTTAAAAACTTCGAAGAAAACAATGAAAATTTGGTATCGCTGCTATTATTTTTCACACCTAAATTCAAGACTCATTTACAAAACGTACCATATTATTTGAAATAGGTTAAGAATATAGAAAAATAAGACGGCATTGTAATGACATAATTCCAATACATGTAAATTATAAAAATAATTGATTGTTCTTATTACACAACACTTCTAAAAAGTCGAATTTATAATTTATGGGAGAGTGCTGCTTTTATTTTTCACACAGCTGTAATGACATAATTCCAGTACATGTAAATTATAAAAATAATTGATTGTTCTTATTACACAACACTTATAAAAAATCGAATTTATAATTCATGGGAGAGCGCTGCTGTTATTTTTCACACAGCTGTATTATCAGTAGATTAAAATTTTTGAAATTTTAATATCAGATTTTTTTTTTTTGGTTCAGACTTTTTGGTCAAAATAATTCCGTGGTCTTGCTTATGTGTATGTAAAGTAATTTAAGTTATTTTTTTTTAATTTTGATTTTGCCACCTGTTCCAGAAAAACAGTTTAAAAATTTGAAATCATTCACATCAAATTTCAAATTTCTCTTTGTGAAATTATTTGAAAAATAAAAATACCCTTAAAGTTCTGTTGAATACAATACAATATCTAAAGCACTGGTTCCCAACCGGTGGGTCGCCAAGATATATTCAAATTAGATTTTTAAATAATTTAATTAAAATTTTAAAATTTGTCAATATGAAGCATTAAATTGTAAAGGTATTAAAAATAGTAAGAAAACTTCTAATCTGAAATTGTCGTTGTCGTAAAATCAAACCGTATTTAAGAATATTTTATATTAGAAAATTTGCAAAACTCTACAAAAGGGACAACATTCGTAAACATTCAGATGATTACACTTTTTATATGGAATTAAACCTTTCATTTCTGGTAGATTTCGTTCGCCTGATTCTTGCTGCGTCCTCAGACCCACTTTGCCCACTACAAAATTTGTGCTACCTATAAAGTGTGTCGAGTGAGTAATTTATCACAATTGAAATTGATAAAATTACAAATGATTTCAGTGACAAAAACCCTTTGGGGTAAGGGTTTCGATTCTGCTTTCAAGACTTTTTATAAACGAGCATAAATTATAGGGACCACTATATATAATATGAAATTCACATAATTTATGTGAATTTCATCATTTTTGTAATTATTTCTAATTTACACTTTAATTTGTCTTTTTGTTTAAAATAAATGTGTGGCGTATAAAAAATCGTCTATTCTGAGATACAACAATCTGGCTATTAACCTTTTTTTACAACAATAAAATTAGTATGGACACGACTATTAAAAGGTAGAAATTTTATATCACTGCTTGATTACCTAAACTGTGTATCCATCCAGTAATGTTTGTAATGTTTGTCATGTTTTTTAGAAATATTTTAATAAAAAAAAAATAATTTACTATTTTCTTATTACTATTTCATCACATTTTGTGATCAAAGATTCAATTAAAGCTCAATTTTATTTATTGATAAAAAATTGATAAGACTATTTTATTTCTACTTATCCAAATGTTACCGATTTTTAGCCATATTTACCAGAACGGCAACAACACAATTTTTAAAATAAAATCAATAAAATAAAATGTCAAATTTTATATAAGTTACAAACCTCCAAATGATTATCTAGAAGAGAAACCAACGATTTGGTACAATTACTGTACGAATCCATTACACTAAGTTTTTGCATTTGCTTTAAATGGATATCCTTCGTTACATCAAAACCAAGTAAAAAATGTGTTATATTTGGAGCTGGTTGACTTAAACAGTTCTTCATCAAAGTGATAATTGCTTCTTTAATTTGTAACTCAATTGGCACAATGTTCGTTCGGTATACATGCAGATCTTTGCAATTTGACGACAGCTGTATTTCGTGCTCTAAACACTCAACAAATCCCTGGCGAATTTCAGTTTGTGTTTGCTCACTTTGTGTAAACATATCAAATATTTGTGTGTTAATATTCGGCAAACGTGAAACCAAATTAAGTATTTTTACTGAAACTAGCGCATGATTTGGAAGCCAGTTGCCATATGTTATGAACTTGGTTGTGTTTAACAGATGATCTGGACGTCGACTGCGTGGATTTACATCCATTAGAATTTTATTGAGTCCCGATAGCATGGTGCAACTATTCGATATTGAGTGCGCATCAAAAAATATATCTTGTTTATACAATCCGTTTTCAATGATGTTTAAGCAGTGCAAAGCACATTCTTCGAGTTTTTCCTTTCCAAAAAACTTATTGTGTTCGTCCAACTTCATTATAGTATCATCTAGAATGAGCAAAATAAGACGAAGTAAATCTGATTTCGAATGTAGTTGAAGCATTATGTGGAAACCAGGGGAAGAATTACGCTCATTATTTTCATTGAAATCTTGCGGACTAACATCATAGGTCTTCAACAGATAATATAGCAGCCGGAGGCATTTTTCTCCTAACTCCCATTTTTCTGCAGAATTTCGATAATTTCTAGAAATAATGGGTTTCTTATATTATTTCTAATAAAAAGTCAAACAAACCTATTGTAAAATTTAAGAAATATTCCGTTTATAACAAACGTTAAGTACGGGTCAAATCCGGGTGTACGCGGACCAGCACCAAGATTCTTAGGAATTGTGAATGTTACGAGGGTGTAGAGCATCTCCAAAATACTTTGAGATAGTGGAAATGTTTCCATTCGACACTCATTTTGATCTATTTCTATTTCAAGGTTGCACATATCTAAAAATGTTTAGGAGAATTTATGTTTATGAATTATATTTACTACAATGTATAAACAATTACTGTAAGCGCTTGTGGTTGGAATTGTAGAAATAATTTGCGAAGTCTCTAAATTGTACCATAATTGCATTGCATTATCTTTGGACTTGGCTAAAGCCGCTAGTGTATTCACAATTTCAGCTTTTAAATCAATTGGAACCGAGCATGTAAGTAATCCTAAAATGACAAAAATATTTTAATAGTTGCTATTACAGATGTGACCATAATTATGTATTTTAATATTTACCTAGCAAAAGCTGTATTGGAGCCCAATTTGGGTGTTCGCAGATTGCAACTCTCGCAATTTCATCATTATTTGCAACTGCTTGTATTACGCCCAAAACTGCGCAGATACCTTCAATTTCTTGTGGGTTGATGCTGCGATTTAATATTCGATTCTTGTAAACTGTGTCGCTATCAGTGCATTGTTCCCGCCTTAAGTTCCTAAATAATTTTTAAAAATTTATTATGTTAAAGTTTCAATTATGTAAACTAAAATGAAAAACTATTTTAACAACGAACATTTTTACATTTAATTACACAGCACAATTAGCATAAGTTTCCCGATGGACTTCAAATTCTAATCAAGACCTCATACTCAGTTTTTCCAGATTGCCTCAAGTTTTTGAGTTATTACGTAAGTTATTACTTTGAGTTTTTACGTTTTTAAGTTATTTAAGTTATCACTTTTCTCGTGATTTTCTATTTTTTGTCTATTTTTTGAACTTTTCAGGAGAGCATTTTTAAACATTACTACTGAATCCGAAAATTACGTTTAAAAATATTTTAAAAATTATTTTAAAAATTATTTTTGCAAATTCCCATGCCAACCAATTCTGGGCGGCTAAGAACCTGTTAACCAGTCTTCGCCTAAGACCAAGCTTGGAGGAATAAGTCTTGGTTCCGTAGTCTTGACACAAGACTCCACCGAAAATAATTAAGAAATAAAATAAGACGAATAAAATAGTAGAATGGAAAAAATAGGATTTCTGACATACACCTGCGCATTTCTGACATACACCTGCGTGCATAAAAATAGGTGGGCACCTATAAATTATGCTATCGCCTCTTTGATCGCCTTATGGTTTAAGAACAACAAAGTATTTTTATTATTTACATATATTGTATATTTCTGATTAAATTGGCGCATAATTCTTCCATATTTTTAACACATTTTAAAAAATTACCTTAACTTTTGTATGTGAGTCTTGAATGTTGTTGTGCAAAATAATAGTAGTGTTACCGAATATGTTACAAAATCGAAGTATTTTTATAAAGTTACTGAATTTAAAGCTTCCCAATAAGCAATGAGTTTAAGGTTCGATAAATTTGGAGAATCTTCTTTTACAACCAGTGTGGATTTAAAGTCATGAACAAGACGAATGAATGAATGTTATTCCAACGTTGGTTTTGAAGTTAAAGAAACTTGAGACGAAATTCACTACACAAAATTACCCAGTGACAACGCAGTGATGTGATAAATAAAATGTCAACAAAAAAAATTTCATTTTTTCTCCATTTTCTCCAATTTTATAAGTATTGAAATAAAATTAAATTTTCTAAATATACAAAAATTCATTTTGTTTACAGATGCCGCCTTATTAATGCATAACCCGTGATGCAATGGTTTGTTGCATCTGTATATTAGGATACTAAACAATTGTGCCAGAATATGTGAATATTTGCAGCAATGCTACCTATTTCTCTAGTAATTGCAGTAAAACTACCACAAACATGACATTTTTCGTGATCATCATTTCAGAAACATCTCACAAATAATACAAAATATGTGATGTTTACAAATTATTTAAACTTTTGCTGCAAAATTATTTGTATTTCCTGCAATTGGTATTGTTAAAGCGAGTAGTATTTTTTTTGCAGCAACACTCTCATAAACATTATGTTTTCTTAGTGTGAGATCATTGTTTTTCGCTTGAATAAGCAAACAGACAAATATATTACTGCAGGTCCAAACACGAAAGCCATCCCGAGAATTCTATTGCACGGAAGACCATTGAAGGCAGCATTAGTTTTGTGATAGAACGTTGTGATGAACCATACTAAAGAATTGCACGATTAGCTGATATACAATGTACACTAATAAAACAAAGAAGATTACCAGAAATATCACAGCCCTAAATATCAAGTTATTTACAAATTATTTAGATCGTCTTTGAGACAACCATCTCTCAAATATCCGACAAATTCGACAAATATTGCTTGCAACCATCTTTCATATTTACAATTATTTATAGCAAACATCAATTAAATATCTTACAAATAGGCAGATAGTTGAGGAATATTTAGAAAAGGTGCTCCATTAGAATTCGCGGAGTAATTTTTATTGAATTGAAATAAAAGGAATCAAATGTATTTTTATTTATCCTCGATTTAAAACAGTATCCTGGCTATACATCGCCATCGTCTATATAAATTCTAGGAGGTAAAATTGTACAACGACTTGAGACTTTTTCGCGAAAGTACCAAGTCCCACCGGCGATGCTGTCATCAAAGTAAACTCTGAAAAGAAATATTTTCCATTCATGTTAATAATTTTAATCCCAGGAAATTTTATTTTCACATTTACCATTAAAGTGTAACTTTTAAGTCGAGACTTTTTTACACTATTGGATTTACGTAATTGTTGTTGATAAATCGAGCGTTAGAAAAAAGTAGTGAAATTTCAAAATAAACTAACAGTTTTGTTGCAAATGTCGAAGAACTCAGGATGTTTGCTATCAGTCAACTGTAAATATCAATTGGCAAACATCTGCAGATATGTCATATTTAAAATATATTAATAGTTTTGCTGCAACTTTATTGAAACTTATGGGATGTTTGAATATTTGCTACAAGGCGTAAATTTAAACAGATAGTTGCAGCAATACTTTCATAAACATCTTGTTTTCTTAGTGTAAGTGGCTAAGGTTTACGATACGTTTATGAAATATTAATATATTTTCATTCAAACGCAGACACCATTAATATTTTGCGCGAAACTGGCAATATTATGAGGTGGCGCAATTGGTTTGTCTGGTTTGATCTTCGCGGCACGTCGTGGATTTTACAAGAAGTTCCTGTACACTGCCACCGGCGCAGGTGCTGTTGTCTGTTATCTCACAGAAGCGATAATATAGGACATAACTTAATTCCTTTTAATATATAGTATTATAACTATGGAGCGGATTTATATGCAAATGTATATTTTAACGAAGCCTCAAATTTAAGTCGGACAAAAACAGTATTAATTATCGTTAAAAACTAATTCGAATTATGGTCAATCTGTTTTGTATATTTGCATATTTTGCATATAGTTTACATATTTTTCATATTTATTGCAAATTTGTTGCATAATTTTTACATAAATCACACCAATGTATCGTATATACACACGTTTAATAAATTTATATAGAATACTAGAGTAATTTAAAAAGTATTTAAAGAGTACTAGAGTAATTGTTTGTTCTGATGTTTTTTGTCGCATCTTTAAACTTTATAGACCAAGTCCTTCGATAAATTTTAGTTAGAGTTACTAATTTTAATATTGATAGATTTCATTGATCAAAACATTATATCAGACAATTTTCTGCATATACCTACATTTCTAGTAATAATCAAGTTTTAGATAATACAGCTGGCTTGCACTTTCACAGACGAATGCTGGAAAATATTTACCCACTAAAAATAGTTGGGCTCGTGAACAAAAGCATGCAATTGTTAGATTTACAGTTTTAATCTACATTTGAGTTGATTTTCGACAGATTTATATTGTACTGTGGGCAATTGTTAACTAAATTACACATTCGATTGAAGGGTGACGCAGCAACATAATTAGTTATACTGTATGATAGATAAAACATTATTAGTTCTACTGTATGATATATAAAACAGAGTATCACGATTTCTACAACTTCAACGATTGTGGTTAAATGTAACATAATTAAGAACTTCAGGGGAATCCAGTCCACCTGTAATAAGTTGGTGTATGTAGGTTATATTGGCATTCTTTCTACGTTCGCTATGAGTCTTTAAATTTAGTAGTTTCAGACGATCTTCGTATGGTGGAATATGTAAGTTATCTACCCAATTCAAACCCTTGAGAGCAAAACGTACAAAGTTTTTCTGTATTCAAGATTTTTGGGACCGGAATCGTTATAAAAAATGTGTAGAACCGGGACTGGAATCGGAACCCATATATTTTATTCTGGTTGGAATCGGAACCGATATTTTAAAAATCTCGAAACCAGAACCGTAACAGAAATTGTAGTCCCTGTCAGGAAACGCAAAGAACCGGAATCGGATCCGTTATTTAAAAAATCTATGGAACCGGAATCGAAACCCATTTAATTTTGGTTTGAACTTTAGTAAAAGACATTATAAATAGTAGAATGTAATGCAACGATGTAAAACAGATACACAATAAAACACACAATGATTTTGGAGACTACAGTATCGAAATTTGACAGTAAATGAATTCGTATATCAGGATTACGATGGTATTAAAAACTTAATTTGATCATGTATAGAATTGATTCACACAGTTATTTGAACTTTAACTTTTTACAGATTTGAGTTTTCGATCTGATTTCTTTTGTATTTAATTGAGAATAATAATAATAATTTGGCGCTACAGTCCTACAAGAACTTTCGGCCCGTAGTCCAACGAACCGACATCTGAGCTACCGACGCTAGCTACTTCAACTAATATTTTGAAATAAATCTAATGAATTTCAGATGGATCTGATCATAGTTATGACCAGTCAAACACAAATTCATCCGTATTAACATACGAAGGAAATTGTTTAATTTATTTTAAAAGAATGAAAATTTACAAGGTGAACTTCATTTGACTGTAGGATGCTGAGGCAAAACCAGGGGTACTGAACAAATTAAACAAAAAAATAAAGTTCATAAAAAAACGTTTCAATATGAACAAAAAAATAAATATTCAAATATAAAATTCTAAAAGAAACGTTATTTTTAAAGAACGTTTGAATCGGTTTCTGAATATAAAGTTCGTTAAATTAACAAAATATTTTAATTTTCGTTCAGAACAAACAAAAAAAAATTAACTTTACATAAAATAAAATTGAAATGTTTGTCAACAATTTTTTTTTTTAATAAAACTTTTGCACGCAAGGTTCGATTCCAGCAACTGTCAACATCTTTTTTCATAGAAAACATTTTTGTATACCGCGTTACGCTTAGCATACAATGGCAAACGTCCGAAAGTTAACACCGCCCATGAAAAAGCTCTCATCCCGCCGTTCGGGTTCGGTATTAAACTGTAGGTCCCACCACTTTGATTACAAATGTAACACGTACAGCTCAAATGATGAGAGGCTCGGCCTAAGTTCTTCAGGACTGTAGCGCCAAACTATTGTTATTAATACCCATCACCCATTGTGAATCAGGTGAACCATGATGCCGCAGCTTTCTTCCAGAGTACAAGTTACAAGAGTACATTTATATTCTTCTCTGTCGAGTGTTAAAGCTTTCTTCTATTATTTATATTAAAGGTTTTGTCATATCGCAATCTACCATATGTCCTAGTTGAGAACCTAGGACGCTTAACGTTGAACACATTCGGCATTAAATTAGAATATAATGCAGGAGATCATATAAATGCCTCATTGGTTTGTGCTTGATAATCTGCCTAGGGCATATATGCCCGGTACGATAATGGCACGTTTGCGGTACGTTTCAAACGTACTACAAATATTTATACTGCGATTAAAGTACGATACAGTGGCACGTTTACGGCACATCATAACGGATTTACAACTGATTCGAATACTTTTTCGATGTACCTTAAAACCCGCTCACCAATACGTTTCCGGATTCAGAAATCGGCACGTTTCCGGAATATGGTTCCGTTTCGCTGTACCGATAACGGCACATAAGCGGAACGAATTGTTATTTTTTGTATGAAACGGTTTTTATTGCAAAGAGTTCCACTCTCGTTTCTCGGAGAAGTGAGTATAGAAGGAGTTCATAATCAACTTTGTTTAGATTATGAACTCCTGTGCTGTGAATTTTAAAAACTACTTTTAGAATATATTAACAGTAAGAGATTCTAATAGGCCTCGATTTGAATGCATTTATGAAGCGTTTCTTATTTTTTGAATGTATAATAGGTACCTATTACCACGATAAATAGGTGAGAGATTTATTTTTTCTTTCATTTTATTGAAATATGTTATTTAAATTAAATTATAATTTACTTTTATGAGATGCAGGAGTTACAGCGGAAATCCAATTTGATATTGCGAACATATCTAATGCTATTAGCAAATGATTGAAGAAAAAACACATAAGATTATAATAATATTTTAAGCCGCTATTTTTAATTGGTAGAGAAAGTGAAATTACGTTGAATTTATGACGATACAACACCTCATAATTGCACCCTTCAGTTTTTCATTGAACATAGTCTGAAAGTTGGCCAAGAGGTTTTTTTTTAAACTTTAGAGAATCGTTAAATTTCTTACCGCGTACATTTTAAAATAAACTTATTAAATACTGAATACATCAGATTATTGCGTTATTATATTTAATTGTAAATAAAAATAATAAAGGACAGCTGATATTTCAAAACAAAATCAAAAATTGTTTCGTTATTACCATCAGCATTGACGAGAAGGAATCTTGGAAGAGGTATATTATTTATTTCAGAATTTCACAGCACAAAAGTATACAAATTGTTTAAACATTATACTTAGAATTACTTATAAGGAGTTTCGGAATCACATTTTATTCAGTGAAGTAGAAATCTGTACGTTGCTTGCATAGAAGCTGTTATAGCACAACTTCTTAATGGAGGAGTTCACAAATTTACCTCGGGGTTTATTTTAAAATATCAAAAATAAAGTTCTGAACAAAACTTTTTTTTAATTTAAAATATAACGTTATTTTTTGGAATGAAATTATTTTCTTTTGTTCAGAACAAAAACTTTAATTTTTCGTTTTGTTCAGAACTAAACGAAGTAGTTCCGCATATAATATAAAATTTTATTTGAATTATGAAACTAAATATGGTTTGTAACAAATAGTAAGTACACATTTTTTCATTTGACTGGTCAATACTTCTGTAAAAAGTTAAAATCCAAAATATGTAAAAGAACAGGAGAATTGTTTTACATAATAACTCAAAAACTTTAGTCAATCTGAACTGAGTATGAGGCCTTGATTAGCTTCTTGAAGTCCACCGAAAAATAAGGGTCTGCATTTGTTGTCTAGTGTTATTTGTTGAGAATACTTACGAATAATATCTAGTTAAGGATGCAAAAAAGTGTTCCCATGACAATGTGGCGCTACCTGACAGTCCTGATACCTGCTTAAGTAGGTTAAATGTGTTTCGAGCGGATTTCTCACAACTGGACAAGCCAGCTATCATTTTTAAATACGATACAAACAATGTTGGAGGTAGTAATTCGCCGGCCAAACGAATAAATTTAAAAAGTGAGACCGATCTTGATGTTGTTTTCGAATTATTTATCGTATTGTCTAATGGTCCCCAGTAGTCAATGCAAAGCGAGAGACCGGAACGATTTTTTCGGTAGAACTTGCCTATACAAAGCATGAACATTTCAAAACTGTGATCTAGGTTTGGTGGTGGCTCTAATCCTTCCATGGTAAAACTCATAACAGTTCTTGCAGTTTCATCGGCTCGTCCTCTCAATTCGGTTACTTTGGAATGCATGTAATCAATAAAATCCGTAAAAAGTAAATGCATTCGGCGGTAAAAAAACTCAACCCTGAATTAAAAATAAAATAAATTAAAATATATTAAGTATATATTTGTTACTTACTTAAAAATAGCATCCTTTTCCAGTATGAAGTGATAAATAAAATCAAATACTTTATAATTTATTGAATCATCTATTAACTGCTCATCGCGATCCAATACTTTTGATACTGAATTTTGAAATTTTTGTGGAATTTTACGTAAACTGGCCAATGTAAGTCCAAAAGAAAATTTTATAAAATTAGAAATACGTATATTGCCTCCCCATTCAAAATCGGATACAATAAATTCATAAATTCGTTGTGCAAAATCCGACTCGTTAAAAATAGGCAGGTTTTGATAATTTCCTGAATTATCCTCTTGACGCAATAATAAACTTGTATCACACGAGTACAAAAATGACATTATCATAGTAATAGTAACATCATCAATGTTCCCGGTTGCGTCTGTTGATTTGTTATTAGCAAGATATTGAATTAATCTGGCAACGGTGTTTTTTGATAGGCCTCTTTGAGCGCTCCAATTAAAGAATGTGATTGCTAAAGCTCTTCTTATTTCTTCAAACAGTTCGAGAACTTGATTTTGATGTTTTCTAGCACCGAAAGCCCGATTTTTTGTAAGCAAAACACTCTAGATATATTTGAAATAGTTTTAGATTTAAGATTAAAGATTCGATTTTCATATTTACCTCTTTACTTATATCCAAGGTTTCCAGAAGTTCTATGATTCTATTAAGAATATTATAGTCTTCCACAAGACTTTGCGTATATGATGAAATTAAAATTGTTATCTGAGTGAAGAAAGAACGATTTCAATGTGTATGCATAAATTTTATTACTTACACTATTCGGAACATCAGTTATCCATGACATGCCACTTGTAGCTTGAAACAGATCACGTAGAGCACACACAATAGATTTCCTTCCGTCATAGTACAACAATATTGCAACTAAGCCTCTCGGTAAACCCGGATGCTTTGGGAGTTCCCTTTGTGCTGTGCACAGTAGCTCCATAGACAAATACTCATCTAAATCGAACATGTCTGAAATAATGATGCTCTCATCCACTAATTCTTTCGATAATATCATCGGCTGACTGTGACCAGGTAGGCAAACCCCTTCATTAATTCCGGTTTTCAATTGATTTCTGCTGTGTTCATTCTTAGGCTAATAATAGTAATTAGAGACAAATAATTTAATTACGGTTAATTAATTAATTAACTAGGGATGTGCAATTAATCAATTGACCAGATGACAAAATCGCTAACCGATAGTCATCGATATTTCGAACTGATTCGCACACTATCAAAGAAATGTGCATGTTCACAAACACATCGGAAGCAGACTTTCTTCCAACGTCATAGGTGAGAAAGGGATAGCAATAGGTTTGATTTTTGTTTATGTTTTCCATCAAAACAAAATGTTTTGTTGAGTAGTAGGTAAAAGCCAAAGAAAATAAAGGGAAAAGAATTAAAGTCAAATATAGTCATAATTTAAATTCGTGACACACATCGAGCGCATTGGCGCACATTCGTGCAATCTTCCAAAGCATTGTAGGGCAAAAAATACACACCGCGCCGCTGGAGTTGTTATGCAGATGCGGAGTCGCCATTCACTAGCATGTCTGGATGCTAATTTCTTCACTAGACATAAGCAAGAATCGGGCGCTGGATGCAGGACAAAACATTGGCCAGGTACGTGGTCTGCAAAAATATTACTACTTCATTGATCATAAACTTATGTCATAGGACACTTTGAAAATTCAGGAATGACAATTAATTAAGATCTGGGCGACAAAATAATTAAGTGCTTCAAGAAGGAGAAAATCAAATTATCAAGCTTCACGTGTGCACGTGTTTATGATGACACCGTCGGTCATACACGTTTTGTACAATGCCTCGCAGATGAGCTGCGAAGGTCGCACACTCGACTACCAGGTGCTGATCTCCAGCGACACAACAGGAAATTCTTGAAAAAATTTACAACAAGGATCAGAAAGGCGTCTTTAACAACGATGTAGACATTAGTTAAGATTTTTATTAATTTAATTACTTTTTAAAACAATTGTTTAATTTAGTATACTAAATAAAAATATATATGAAAAAAGTAATTATGGCAATACTGTTTTATTTTTCTGTAAAATATTTTTTTGGTCTGGCATTGTGACATAAAAATAGCAAGAGGTGCAAAAGAGACAAGAAGATTATTTTTAAATGAGCGCAATGCTTTAGTTAGAAAGGGATGTATTGTCACATGTACTTCACACAGATAGGAATCGGCCGGTTACCTTTCTCCCGATGGTAGAACAAAGGTATTCGGCAGAATAACCTGCAATTACCAGTTAGCTAACCGGTTAGTTACCAGTTGCATTTTTTGCTGGGTATTAATCAAATATTCGATTAATCGAGTTTTTGAATAAGCAACAATACGATTAATCTATCAAATTAAAATCGAAATTACTTGGAATTACCGTTGGCCAACTTCGAAATTACGATTTTAATATTTAAAATGGCGGATCCAATATGATGTCCTTAAATACAATAAAATCCGCCGTATTGTCGGATCCAAAATGACGTACTTAAATTCTAGAAAATCTCTTTATATGCATAAAACATGTAATGGTTCATTTTGTAATGAGCGACCATTGCTACTACGCGAACGCGCAGACAAACGGACGTGCGCTTCGACAACATTTACTTTTAATACTATATGTTCGTTTAACTTTAGATTATTTTTAAATTTTCTTAAGATATATATTTATTGTGTTAATAAAATAAACATTAATTTAAAATTAAAATCAACATTCGCGTCATTGATTTTAATATTTTTCTTTAACTACACGGATAGAAAAGATTTGTTTGCATATTTTTTAATGTAATTAAAAAATAATACGAAATTACCATGTAATCGAAATTGAATTTATTTTTGTTCAGATTGTAATAGCATATTACTTTATGTAAACATTATTATATTGTCCAGCAGAATCTGTCAAATTTACCATAAATATGTTACAAAACAAACATACAATTTTTATTGCATTTGAATAAACTATTTCTGGGCAGTGTACTTGGTTAAAACCGCTCACTAAAGATGAGAATTTTTTGCTCACTACTGATAAATATCTTTTTTCATCATTGATGAAAATAAACATATCGCTCAATGATCGAAATAATTCTCATCTTCAAAAGAACTCATCATTGATGATGAAAATAATTTGTATCTTCAATTTTTCTCATCATTGAATGATGAGAAAAAAGCAGAACGGAACGAGTTATCATCATTTGAAGATGAAAATAAATGACGAGAAAAGCTGAAAAAAATGATGACATCCGATTGCCACTGGATGATATTTAAGGAAAGGTTTCGACATGTCCATTGGAATATGAGGTGCCCCTAGAAATGTCCAGGATAACCACTCCAAGTGGGCGGAATCGTTTTTTTTTTTGCACCATCTTTTTTATTGCAGAAATCGATAGAGGGGTGGAGAATGGTAAAAATCAACAATATCGAAAAGATCAAAAAGACCAAAAAGATCGAAAAGATCAAAAAGGTCAAAAATATCGAAAAAATCGAAAAGATCAAAAAGATCTAAAAGATCAAAAAGATCTAAAAAATCT
This sequence comes from Dryomyza anilis, assembly GCA_951804985.1. Taxonomy (NCBI): domain Eukaryota; kingdom Metazoa; phylum Arthropoda; class Insecta; order Diptera; family Dryomyzidae; genus Dryomyza; species Dryomyza anilis. The sequence goes on from OX638130.1 coordinate 43,198,944, forward strand.
AAAAGATCTAAAAAAAATAAAAGATCTAAAAGATATAAAAGATCTAAAAGATCAATAAGATAAAAAAAGATGAAAAAGACCAAAAAGATCAAAAAGATCGAAAAAGTCGAAAAGATCAAAAAGTTCGAAAAGATCAAAGAGATCGAAAAGATCAAAAAGATCGAAAAATATTGAAAAAGTTGAAAAGATTAACAAGGTCGAAAAGATCGAAAAGAGCAAAAAGACCAAAAAGATCTCTTCTCTTTATTATCTTGTTGATCTGTTGGTCTTTTTGATCTGTTGATCTTTTTGGTCTTTTGATTTTTTTAATCTTTTCGATATTTTTGATCTTTTTTTTTCATTTTTGATCTTTTCGACCTTTTTTTATCGTTTTGATCTTTTTGATCTTTTAGACCTTTTTGGTTGGCAAAAATCCTCATGCCAAACCCTCCACGTGGCTGCCAACTGGAAAGAACCAGTTGGCATTCAACTTCCATCTCATGCTCTCTGACTATGTCTGAAGTCCTATCATCCCTCATCCTAACTTTCCCTTATACCTCCACTCTCCCCTGGGCTGGATTAAGGTACCCGTGCTGAGAATCTAACCTGGCAGTGGGCCCAGTTTAAAAACTTGCACTGTCGCTAGCGGAGGTATCGGATACCTGGCGACCTCCGAACTTAGCCTCACCCGTATATAGCGGATCTCTGTGCGGGTGGTACTGTACTTCTCCGCAACTCGTGGGACCTAAAATGAATGATGACAACAACAAAGGCAAACTCAGGCAAACTGGTATCGCCCCCACCAGACAACCATGGAGGCGATACACCCATGATGCCCAAATCCGAAGCATCCTCCTTTTTTTTTGACAGCAAAATCTCAGTAGGAGAAAGAGCCGTGGCCTCGGGGCTATCAGCGAAGAGGCAAATCTCGGAGGAAGAACGCAAGGAGCAAACCCCGAAACGGACCAAAAAGTCCACCAGTTTCGAGGCCACTCCAGTGGATCTACAAGTGGCCATCATTGACGAATCGGATCCTGATGGCAGTATTCTGGGAGACTACAATTTCGACAGCGCAGAATGGTATAAGGGGGTTAAAGTCTTAGCATGCGTCTCACAGGGATCACTGGAATTTTTGACCAGTTCCATCGCCAAGAGTAGTGAACTTGGGAAGGGATCAAAACTAAAAGTGATTTCTAGATCCGCGCTACCACTTCGACTTCAGTACAGGCTTTTTGTTTCTCCTCCAGCAAAACATGAGAATGGGTCTATAATCAAACGGTTGGCGGCCCAAAACAGGGACGTTCCGATAGGCGGTTGGACGATGCTCAGCGCTCGGCAAAGCCAAAACAACGGAGGGAAGGTGTTTATCTTCGTTGTTGACAGGCATTCAGCGCGGCTGCTCAAGGAAAGAGACGGCATGCGGCATGAAGTTCGGGCTTGGGTCAGTGAGGGCGTGGACCGAGAAGGATGACGATGAAAAGAGACAAAAACGCGTACCAGTTGCAGGTAGTGCAATTTAATTTGCACCACTGCAAACCCGCAACAGACGACCTAATGCTCCTTTTAACTGAAGATGATGTAGACGTGGTCTTAGTTCAAGAACCCTGGATAGCACATAACCTGGTACAATACAATCTGTTTCACTTTACAAATGTAGGCAAGATAAAATGCTGTATTATAGCCAGGAAAACACTAACTGTTTTTTTCCCACACAATTACAGTAATGATGACATGGTGGCAATACAGGTTGAAAACAACGAGAAACCGATAGTTCTCAGTTCAACCTATATGCCATATGACAAAGAAGACCCCCCTCAGAGAGCAGTCCGAGAACAGTCCGAGAACTTGCAGATTATGCGAACACAAGGAACCTGCCACTGCTGATCGGCTGTGACGCCAACGCAATCACATCCAGTGGGGGAGTAAGGATATCAACGAACGAGGTGAGTCAATCTTTGGATTTCTTATGTCCTCGGACTTTATCTTGTGTAACAGGGACCTCACCCCACATTTCAAAATAGAGTAAGAGAGGAAATCCTTGACCTGACTTTAATCAATAACACTGAACTGATTGAGGTCGAAGACTGGAAAGTGTCTTCTTAACTTGTTTTCCTGACAGTATATCCATAGACTCCGCAGTAGACATGATCACGAAGAAAATGAACAAAGCCCAATCTCTCGCCGTCACAAAACTACCAAAAATTCTTGGTGGACGAGTGAACTCAAAAAGCTGAAACAGAGGTTAGAAAACTACATCACAAGGCCAGGAAATGTAAGCTTGAAATTGACTGGACCAAGTATAGGTCAGAACTAAATACCTATTCGAAATTCATAAGGGGCTCATGGAAAACATTCTGTGAAGAAATTGAAAAGACCAATGATGCAGCTAGACTACGTAGAGTTCTATCCAAGGACCCTGTAATACCCAGCTACATCAGACGACCAGACAATACCTGGACCGAATCAAGTCAAGAATCTCTTGCACTGCTAATGGAAGTTAACTTCCCAGGCTGTAGAGACCCTGACGACACGACCCCTACATACAGCTGTGTGAGAAATAATAGCAGCGCTCTCCTATAAATTATAAAATCGATTTTTTAGAAGTGTTGCGTAATAAGAACAATCAATTATTTTTAGAATTTACATGTATTGTAATTATGTCATTACAATGCCGTCTAATTTTTCCATATTCTTAACCTATTTCAAAAAATATGGTATCTTTTGTAAATGAGTCTTGAATTTTGGTGTGAAAAATAATAGCAGCGATACCAAATTTGTTACAAAATCCATTATTTGAAATATTTTATGTTGCTTTGAATAAATATGGAATATACAAAACCTTGTTTTAGTAAATCGCTCAAGTTCCTTAAAAATCCTTAACATTTTTTAATAGAGCTTTAAAAATTACACAGGATATTGTTTATTTCATAGCTAAAATGTTAACTAAAGCAAAACATTTGCCAAAAACTACGAAACACGTGTCTAAACGTAAAAAAAGTATCAAAAAATCACTTGTTTCAATATTACATATGGTTTAAGTAATCTTTTCTGTGAAATGTACCAAAGTGAAAAAAAATCTTAACATGCAATTTGAAAGATTAACATTTAGAGAACAACTCATAGAAGAAGTTCTCTCTGTAAGAAACCATTAAGAACTATAATACACATCGGCAAATATTGATAAATCTCGAGTTTGCACGTGTCTATCATAAGCGTAACATGATGTAACCACTAGCGTAACTTAGTATGATCCAATGGTTCAAAATAGCCACGAATGATTCCTGGAATATCAGAATTATAAATTTTAATGCATTTGACAGTAGGAAATGCCGCAATTTTTGACTAATGGTTCAGAGAGTTAGTCACGATTTTTAAATACTTTTAATTAGTATTTCAATATTTGCCGAGGTCTATAATTGTCCTTCAGGGCTCCTTTCATAAAAAACTTATTTTATGAATTGTTTTCTAAAATCATATCTTTCGAATTGCGTATCCATATTTTTTTTTCACTTTGGTACATTTCACAGAAAAGGTGACTTAAATCATATGTAATATTCAAACAAGTGATTTTTTGATACTATTTTTACGTTTAGACACGTGTTTCGTATTTGTTGTCAAATTATTTGCTCCAGTTAACATTTTAGCTATGAAATAAACAATATCCTGTATAATTTTGAAAGCACTTTTAAAAAAATTTAAGGTTTTTTAAGGATTTTTCGCGATTTACTAAAACAAGGTTGTGTAGGTTCCATATTTAATCAAAGCAACACAAAATATTTCAAATATTCAACAGTACGATTCAAATTAGCCTAACTAATATAATTACAAGTTATAAATTTAAAAACATTGCAGAAAATAATGGATTTTGTAACAAATTTGGTATCGTGCTATTATTTTTCACACCTAAATTCAAGGCTCATTTACAAAAGGTACCATATTTTTTGAAATAGATTAAGAATATGGAAAAATAAGACTGCATTCTAATGACATAATTCGAATACATGTAAATTATAAAAATAATTGATTGTTCTTATTACGCAACACTTCTAAAAAATCGAATTTATAATTTATAGGAGAGCGCGGCTATTATTTTTCACACAGCTGTACATCTCGGAGCCGATTCACAACAGATACTTGGCATCGATTCACAATGAAATCGGAACCGATGTAGACAGTATGTTAACAGATAGAATGATAACATGGGCTATTAAATCGTTCAAGCCCTAAAAATCCGCAGGACCGGACAATATAATACCAGCTATGTTGATACATGCTCTTCCAACAATTGGTACATGGCTAAAGGCAATCTTCAAAAGTTGTCTTAGGCTGAGGTACATACCGCTGAAATGGAAAGTAGTCAGAGTGGTATTCATTCCCAAAGCGGGAAAGACAACTCACTCTACTGCAAAGGACTATAGACCAATAAACCTCTCATCGTTTATGCTAAAAACGCTGGAGATAATTCTTGACCAAACATTAGACTAAAACTAAATGATAACCTATGCAGCTATCAACACGTCTACCTTAAGGGGAAATCCGTTGAAACAGCACCGCACGAGGTAGTAACGACAATTGAAAAGAACCTACACTACGAAGGAGCGTTTAACAAAGTTAAAACGGAATCCATAAAAACCGCATTAGAGAAAGTTCAGCTAGAAACCAAGACAACACAATGGATCTATAAAATGCTAAACAACAGAACAATCAATTTACAGTTGGGTATTAGTAAAGCACGGAAAACAATAGGTAGGGGTACACCGCAAGGAGGGGTTATATCCCCCTGCTCAGGCGTCTAGTAGTTGACGAAATCCTAGCAATACTAAGAAATAAATGAATAAAAGCAGTAGCATAGCATATGCAGACGATGTAGTAATAATGGTAAGCGGAAAATACCGTCCTACTTTTAGCAGCATTATGGAACTGCACTGAAAAATTTTCAATTTGGGCAGGACAAAACGGCCTAGGAGTAAACGCCACCAAGACTGAGCATGTACTCTTCTCAAATAAAAGGAAAATTGGAAACTTTGAGCTTCCAAAACTTAATGGCGAGTTAATTCACGAGTCACATAGACTTCTCGACGACTGCAGTGTCTTTCAAGCAGAATTATTCGCGATAGATAAAGCAGCACACACCATCCAAACAAAGAACATAGTCAGGCCATCCTAGCACTAGACAATGCGGTCATAAAATCGAACACAGTACTCAACTGTCGCTACCCGCATCCTCATCGGCATCCTGACAGGACATTGTGCAATCGGCACAATGGCGCACAGACTGGGCATCCCCGCGCGCGACTACTGCAAGAGAAAAGAAATTGAGAAAGTAGAATCAATCGTACATCTACTATGCGACTGTCCAAATCTGCAAACGCGTCGACTCCAGTACATTGTTCACAGGTTCTTTGGAGAACTGGAAGAAATAGTAGATGTTCCAATTGAAAATTTGCTAGGGTTCGTAAGAAGATCAGGTTGGTTTCGAAGAAACTAACCCACAGTTGTCAACACAATATAGTTATCACACAGATAAAAAGGGAACACAATGGACCACTAAGCCCGCATGAGTGTTTGCTAATAGCCTCCAGCAGCACCCCTTTATAACCAAGGATTGAAACCGTAACCGAAACCGATATCCGTTTAAAACCATTTCATTTTTAAAACCGAAATCGTAACCGAAACCGTTATACGAAAATCAGAAATATACCGATATCCAAAACCGACATAAACGGTTTCGGTTTTATACCGGTTTAAAACGGTTTTTAAAAAAGTATACAAAAAACGAGAAAAACATATTTTATTTTATATAGAAGATCTTAAGTAAAATTTGGAGTTCCCAAAATAAACATTTTTGGTGGTACAAAAATTCACATGTTGTTTTTTGAGAAACGATATTTCCAAAAAACAGCGGTATTTGGTCTAAAATTTGTTTTTTGTTTCATTAATCGAATTAACAACAAAACACCAGCAACTCCAAGCAAAATTATTACGTTAAAAAATGATTCAAATTTTAATAATATTGGTTTTTTATTTATTTTATTAGTAAAATATATAGGGGAACTTGAGGTAAAGTGGAACAAGTTTTGAAAAGTTCATTTGAATATTTTTTAAATTCTTTTAAAGGATCTATTCAATAGAATACCATTTATAAGTCTTCTAATGGATCCTCCATATCGGACATAAACAAAACAATGTAATGCAAAAAAAAAATGTAAAAAAAGTTTCAAATTATTAACATCTCAGTAACTATTTAAGGAAATTCGAAAAATGAAGTGCAAGTTAGACAAGTTTAAAAATTTCAAATATAAGGCAGATATTTGTTTACATTAGTGATTAAAAATTTCTTGTACTTGCATCTTGTTTTTGCATTTTTTTTTGCAAGAACAAAAGCGAGAACAAAATCGAGATTTTGCAAGAAAAAGAACAAGAGCAAGTGCAAGACTAAGACTGCAAGAAAAGGAAGACTCTTGCGTTTTTTTATGATGTTAATGTATTTATTATGTTTTTAAGGTAATAATGATATACAAAAGAATTCATGATATTACTAAATATTGAACAATAAGTAACAATGGAAAGCGTGCAAAATATTTATGAACGTGAACATTAATGAAGATGTGTTTTTTTTTTTTTTTTTTTGTTTTTGGCGAATTCTAAAGAATATAAGCATCTTAAAATAAGGTCTGTGAAGCACTTTTGAATCGGTAAATAGCTTCAAAAGTCGCTTCAAAAAGATAAAATAGACAAAACAATGTTTTTTTCTCTTTTCTTCGCTACGCAAGTTCGTACATCGATTGTGCATATGCACTGTGCTTATGCACATTATTATTTTTGTTTTATTTTTATATATAGTTTTTTTGTTAATTGTAAAATCATGAAGTAATAAAAAAATAATATATGAACATTTTCACAGTGTGATATATTTAGCTGATATATTGCTTTTTGTGTTTTTCTTTTTTCACAAATCCGCTGATTCGTTTGAAAGTGCAACAACAACAAAAATGCGAATAAAGCAGCATCCAAGCTTTTTATAGAATTTTGGCGGGACATTTTTTGTACCACAAAGAAAACTCGTTGTTGTTGCCAACTAGAGAGCTGTACTAGATACATACATGTAGTGTGGTGCCATGCGTCTGTCCGTTGTCATGCGTCTGTCTGTTGTCATGCGTCTGTTTGTTGCCATGCGATGATACAGGAAAGCAACGAAGAGTTGTCGTTGTGAAAGTGTGTGTATATGAATCGTAATAGTTATTGTTATATTCTCTTCTTTCTGTTAGTATTCGCTTTGTAGCGTTTGAGTTTGTGTTCGCATGGTGTTCGCAAAGAAAAATGTCACTCTGCAAGATATTTGAGTTCTCTTGACATACGGTACGTGTAGCATACGGATTTTTTTAATCTGTGACGAAAACAGAAATATGTTTATAAGAAATATTACTTATATTTTTTGTATATGTATATCGTATACTGTATATCGTTGAACGAAAAGTCACCAAATACATTTTTATGAAAAACTTAATTTTCGAGTTTGTTGATTAATATTATAAAAAGTAATTGATGCATTTTTAAAGTTGAAATATCAATTGATATATTTACATTTTCTTATTTTCTTATCATCGATTAAAAATTGACAGATACATAAAGATGTATGTAAAAAATATTTAGCATTTTGAAAATGAATTTGGTGACTTTTCGTTTATTTTATTATGGCCTGGAGATTTTGAATTGTCTTGTCAACACTTGTTTTATACAATTATTTTTTATTTTTTAATTCTTGTTAAAATATAATTCAAATTTTTATGTTATTGGATTTTTTTTGTTAATAAAATGTTGAAGAAAAAGAAGTAACTTAAATACAATTAGTGTTCAAATTCTATTCGTTTTCATAATTAATATGCAGTTTAAGATATTTTTATTCGATCTTTATTTAAAATTTAAAAGATTAAGATTTACATTTCTTGCCTTGCTCTTGAAAATGATCATCACTAGTTTACATATATTGCAGTTCACAGAATTGTTGAAATTTAATTTCTTTGGCTTTTATGGATAAAAATTGTACAAAATTCTTCTTCTTTTCAATTCAGATCATATATCATAATAATAATAATAGTTTGGCGCTACAGTCCTGTATAGAACTTCGGCCGAGCTCTCTCACCATTTTGAGCTGTGCGTGTTATATTTGTATTCAAAGTGGTGGGACCTACAGTTTATTGCCGAATCCGAACGGCGGGTGAGAGCTTTTTCATAGGCAATGAGATTTTACTCTCGTAGGTTTGCCATTTACTGACGAGAGGTAGCGCGGTATAGAAAAATGTTTCTATGAAAAGTTGTTATTAGCCCCAGTCCAGGCTTGAACCAGGGACCTTTCGGCTCGCAGTCCAACGCACTAACCACTGAGCTACCGCGGCTACATATCATATATCAGGTGAAGTCAAAATGTTGCTTTTCATTGGTTTGTGGTCACGAAATTTTAAATTACATTTTTTCTTGACGTAATCAATTGAATAATTCATATAACACAATATTTTTACTAAAATAACAACAAACATTGTTTAAATTACGTTTCCCATAATTTGAACATAATTTAGCACCATACAAAAATGTAAAATTATTTAAAAAATATGGAAATAAAGAAATTTTATAAAAAACCGAAATCAAAACCGAAACCGTAACATGGAACCGGTATACCGAAACCGTTTCGTTATAAAAACTTAAAACTGAAACCGTAACCGAAACCGAAACGCGGAAAAAACCGAAACCGAAATCGAAACCGTTATTCGTTTAGGTTTCAATCCTTGTTTATAACGTAACCTATTCCTAACTTACTTTGTAAGTTAGATAATGGATGATCCGTGTTCCAATGCCAACATATTAAAGTAATGAAATGGAGCCTCATTCTCCTTAGATTACTTTCTCATGGAAAGCGTAAGTCATCCACCTTCCTATGACATGCCTGGGTTAAAGTAATGCGGAAAGTGAATGTAGCATTGAGGTGACTCGGGATACAAAATCATCGAGAGATCGTCCATGATATCATGATGACTTTTATCGCTGGGGTATGTTCGCAGCGCTCGCCTTCATTCGTTAAGTTATCGACAGACCAAGTCGGCAACGTCGAGCAGCATTTTCTAGTCAAGGCTTATTTGCCATCGATTGAACATATTGAAAACCAAACAAAAAAATTAAATTCCATTTAAATAAATGTATTCTTGCAACACACTTCTTGTATACGAAGTTGGCACACTTTGAGCAACAATTTCTACCTACATCTCTTTCGTCGTCGTTTATATAATTTTACTCTTCTTGTATACGAAGTTCACACTCGGTGACCGGCATTTTCCGCCTTCGTAAAAGTACAAATAATAACAAAGTATTGTATATATATTTTAATAGTTCAGTATAATAAATAATTTTATTATTTCGAAATGTTTTTCTAAAAACATTTTGAAAAACGTGAGACGTCATTTGTGAGACGTCGTTTCAATTCAATTTCAAAATTGTCGAATTGGGTACCAAAACGCGAAATTTGAGGTGCAACAAAAGTGTTAGTAATTTGTAAACATAACATATTTTGTACTATTTATGAGATGAATCCGATAAACATCACGAAAAATGTCATATTAGTGGTAGTACTAGATACTAGAGGAATAGATTACCTTGCTGCAAATATTCACATATTCCACGGATAACGTATAAAGGAGTTTTCATTTTACAACCCTAATACTTTTTGCAAGATGCTGATATGAATTATCTTGCATGAACGTGCATGATACGCTACGTGCATGGTATGCAACGTGCTGTATGATATGAATGGACTTTTATTTTTATCAGCTACCGGCCGTAAGCCGATCATTTTTATCGGCTTATCGGCTAAAAAGGCTGAAAATCAGTTAATAAATAAAATCAATTTTTAACACTCCCCAGCAGAAAATGTATGGTCTTTTCGGACTGAAATTCTTGCTTGAAAACCCCTGCACATACCTGACTATTCCAGCACATGTTCAGTGTGATATTTTCACAATCTAGGTGGACATAAATCGAATTTTAAAGTAATGACTTGAGAAGTTTTCTTGAAAGAAGTTTTCTAGAGAAGGTTTCTTGAAATAAAAACTTATCCACAAAAAATTGCCGTGGTCAGACATTTGACACGGCCACTTCCCATAGAAATAATATATAACACTATACACATTTGGCAAACATTCTTCTACAACGGAAATAAAAATGATATATTCTTCAGAATTTAGGTATTAGATGTCGTTTAGGATATTCGACAAAAATGCAAAAACGTGTTTTTAGGAATACTCTTGCTCAGTAGGCGTTAGATGCAAAGTCAATTTAATATTTCTTAAATCTAAAATATGTATAGAATTCCACATATCAAGTTTTGTATCAAACATCAAAAATTTCATCGCGATATCTCATATAGAAACGGAATTATGGCTGATGTAATGTTATGTTTATATGAGAGGTAGGCGTGGCAGTTCACTGAACTACACCGTACTTAGAATTAATATTACTACACGGATAGAAAAAATTTGTTTGAATATTTTTGAATGTAATTAAAAAGTAATACGAAATTACCATACATGTATAAGGAATGAAGTGTAATTAAATTATAATCGAAATTGAATTTATTTTTGTTCACATGTAAACATTATTATATTGTCAAGAATCTGTTAAATTTACCATAAATATGTTACAATACATAAAATTTAAATTGCATTTGAATAAACTATTTCTTGGCAATTTACTTGGTTAAAACTATGTTTCGAAACACAGAAAATGCTAATCCAATCTAAATACAACGTATGTTCGCAACGCTCGTCTTAATTCGATTATTTATCGACTGACGAAGTTGGCAACGTTGTGCAGCATTTTCTACCTACGCTATATTTTGCCATCGTTTGAACATATTGATGTTTAAAAACAAACAAAAAAGAAATTGGATTTAAATAAGTTTATTCTTGCAAAATTCTCCTTGTATACGAAGTTGGCACTCGTTTTCTACATACGTCTCTTGTGTCGTCGTTTGAAGTATGCATAGGGTCATTTTAAACGTACTGATGTTCGAAAAGAAACGAAAAATTAATTCAAATGTAAATAAAGGTATTCTTGCAGCTCTCTTCTTGTATACAAAGTTGACACTCTGTGATCGGCATTTTCTGCGTACGTGTCTTGTTGTTCGTTGAGAAAACGTGTTCGCGCGTCAGTAATAATTTTGTTATTTGTAAACTAAATAAATATATTAATTGTGTTACAAAAAGTACAAATAGTAACAGAGTATAATATAGTGCAGAATATAATTTATGAAACTAATAAGAAAAAACCACAAATAAAAATCTGTGTTTTGATTTTCAAACAGAATTTGGCATGTTTTTTTACAAAAGCCTCCGTGAATTCCTTGCCCACGCTGCTGGCAATTGTGCATTCATTGATGCTGTCACTTGTACTAGCAGTTTTAAACGAATTATTTATTTATGTATTTAAAAATGTGTGTATTATTAATTCAACAATGTTTAGTGGTCTATTTTATTTTTATATTCCACGATGTTGGGCAAAATTTCAATAATATACCTCTCATATCTTCAGAGTTATAGCGTGTTTACTATAAATGTTATATGGCAGGTAGGCGTGGCAGTTGACAATAACTGCCCATTTTTTGTAACACGGTTTGTACTTAAGACATATGAGTATATACCAGTTTTTATTGTTGTATCTCAAACCAATCCAAAATCATGGCGATTTATATACTAAAAAACAGGATTTTCAAAATTAAAAAAATAAATAAAAAAAAATTTCTTACCACTCCAAATCAAAGTGAAATGATATTTGTTCAATGTCAAAAATTCATGTAAATGTTTTCAGAATTTAAAAAAGACAGTTTTTGGATGCTGTGGTGCAAAACAACTTGATGTGGAATGCCCCATATATATATTATATCATATTTATGGGAATGCTAAGACAGTTTTTGGATGCTGTGGTGCAAAACAACTTGATGTGGAATGCCCCATATATATATTATATCATATTTATGGGAATGCTATGGTATGGGAATGCTAACTCTAACAATTCATGAACACAAAATGTTGCCAAAACCATCAAAGAATCGCCGTTACAATTTCTCTTCAAAAAGTAAAGAAAGATTCTGCCCGTCCAAATTAAACGTTTTCTCATCGGAAAAAAATAATGTTACAAAATAATCGATTCATTTTGTAAGATTATTAGTAATATTTATTTAGTGTTATTGGTATACTAATGTTAGCATTCCCATCCATGAGTATGAACTCTGGAAAATACACAACGATGTTAAGAACTAACCTCCTTCCGTATTTAGAAGTATATAATACAGAAAATATGCAGCAAAATAATGCTATTTTAGATAAGAGCAATGAGACTTAGGACTGCGTCGAATAAAATTGTCCGTTACGTATCTTCCCATAATGTGCTATTGCAAGATTCAAATTAAAAAAATTTGACCATAGTAGATTAAATGGCAGAAAATAATTTGTGTCAGTTATAGTCAATACAAAATTTATTTAACGCGAAAATGGCAAACGAAGTGGAAGTGCGAGAAAATATAATTAAAATTTTTCAAAAACAACCTAGTTGGTCTTTTTAAAAAATTGCCAAGGAGGTAGGGGCTAACCCTAAGACCATTTCTCGCGTTATCAACCGCTTTAAGGAAGACCTGATTATTGATCGGAAGAAAGGTTCTGGTAAAAAAAAAGGCCCACATGATCGTGAAAAGTCGAAGAAGGTTGTGAATATTTTAAAGAAAGATCCAAGCATATCCGGAAGGAAATTGGCGAGAAAGGCTGACTGCTCAGAATCTTTCGTACGCAGGACTAAAAAAGAAGCTGGGCTGAAGACGAACAAGTTCCAAAAAGTTCCGGATAGAAATGCCGTCAAGAATGAAACCGCAAAACAACGAGCTAAAAAGCTGAACCAAGATTTTTTTAAAAAATTCGATTGCTGCATAATGGACGACGAAACTTATGTTTTAGCGGACTTTTCTCAGCTACCTGGGCAGGAATTTTATATAGCCGATTCTCCAGGAAATGTCGCTGAAAAATTCAAATAAAAAAAAATGACAAAATTCCCAAAGAAATTCCTTGTTTGGCAGGCAATTTGCAGTTGTGGAAAAAGGAGCAGCTCATTCGTGACATCGGGTACAATTAATAGCGAAATATATGTGAAGGAATGCTTGCAATCCATTTTTACGCCAACATGAAGTGTCCACATTTTTTTGGCCTGACCTCGCTTCATGTCACTACAGCAAAACTGCATTTTGTTGGAACGGTGGATCCAACAAAATGCAGTGATTTTGGTGCCCAGAGAGAGAGATACTGGGCTTTAGTAAAAAGGGAGATGAAGACAACAAAAAAAGTGGCCAAAAACCTTCAAGACTTTAAAAGAAAGTGGTCTTCAGCAGCTGTGAGGGTGTCGGGCACTACCATTACAACATTAATGGAAGGGGTTCCGGAAAAATTAAAACTTTTTTTTTTAAATTATTAATTTCTGTTTTTTTAAATTTTTATTTCATTTTTGTAGCGGACAATTTTATTCGACACAGTCCTTAGCTCATGGCTAGAATCGCATAACGTGAAGGTTTGGCATTGACCAGCCTACTCCACAGAACTGAATCCAAAAGAAAATATCTCAGGAATGATGTTCCGAAAAATATTTGTGGAAAACAAGCAATGCGAAAAAATTTCACGTTTAAAAATGGATGTGATGAATCATGGGAGTCAATTGATGAAAAAGTGCGAATAAGCATAATTAATAGCATGACAAAAAGAATCTTTGAGCATATTCATAATCAATACTCATTATTAAAATAACATAAATTAAGTCTAACTTACAATATGTGTCATTTTGTGCTACATATTAAAATGCATCTATAGTTATGCACCACTATGGAAACAAACTTTTATTTACCACGTTTACAAAAACAAAGAGAATTGGAGATTTTCTATCAAGATATAGTTTTTTTTGCATGATCTTTGCAACCAGAGAATCGCATAAAAAAATGGTGCGGCTATAGTTATGCACCACAGTGTATATATGTATATATATATACATATGGCCAAAATAATAACAACACGTAAATTGAAATAATTTATAGCTACATAAACATTATTTTATTATGTTAAAGATCAAAAATACAGTTTATATATCATGATTTATATCTTATTTTACAATTTCATAAGTACAAGTGCTTGGACAAAATAATAATGTATTGAATAAATAAATATGTACTGAATGCACGTACATATGAATTAAATATTTATTTTTATTCAAATTCAATTAACCATTTTACGTGTTTATTATTATACCATCAGTATCCAGTATAACTTCCATATTTTGAAGCATTTTATTCATTCTCGTTGGCATACTGGATATAATGTATGGCAAGTTTCTATTGGTATTTCATACCCAGACTTTTGAACAAATGACCATAATGGGTATTTATTTGAAAATGTTTCTTTTGATATTTGTTGCTTCAATACTCCCCAAAGATTTTCGATGGGATTTATATCAGGTGATTGGCTTGGCCAGCTAGCAATGCAACATTTTGACTCTGAAACCAATCCTTTAAAACTTTAGAAGTATGTTTTGGATCATTGTCTTGCTGAAACGGCCACAAAAGTGGCATATTTTCATCGGCATAAGACAACATTATGTTCTGAAGAATGTCCTTGTACTGAAATCTCTCCATTGTGTCGGTAATTCGATGAATTGGACCAACTCCATACCAATAAAAACATCCCCAAACCATAATGTTGCCGCCACCATGCTTAACAGTTTTTTTAGTGTTCCGAACATGGAACTCCTTGCCTTTAGGACGTCGAACATTTCTTCCGTTATCATTTCCAAACAAATTTAATTTTGTTTCGTCGCTCCACAAAATATTTCGCCAATTTTTTTCAACATTCGGCCCAAAACAATGAATGTGATTCCTTGCAAAAGTTAGTTTTTATTTCGAAGTAAAGGAACTTTTCTGGCTTCTCTTCCAGGTAAATTGGCATGTTGTAATCGTCAACGTCACAGTTCGGGAAGATACCACATTATCTATATCTGCCGAAATTGCTTTTGAAGCCTTAAATGAGTCCTTCTTAACCATAATGATAATTCGGTTATCTGTTATTTTTATCTGTTCTTTTTGATTAAAAAAATTAACTTCACCTCTTCAAAATACTCGTAATTGCTTTAAAAATTATAAATTATATAAATTTACCTTGTTCTTATTTTTCTGACCAAGCTAAATAAGCACTTCTTTTAAAAATTAGCGCACATACTAGAATGAAGTGAAATATCCATTAAACATTTGTTGTGAATAGCATTGCCAGATTAAAATCCTTTAAATACAATCAAAATTTCATGTATAAGTTGCCAAAATTAAAAACTAGTTAACTTTCCATGAATATATATAAATATAAATATATATATATATATATATATATATATATATATATCTATATATATATATATATATAAATATAAATATAAATATAAATATAAATATAAATATAAATATAAATATAAATATAAATATAAATATAAATATAAATATAAATATAAATATAAATATAAATATAAATATAAATATAAATATAAATATAAATATAAATATAAATATAAATATAAATATAAATATAAATATAAATATAAATATAAATATAAATATAAATATAAATATAAATATAAATATAAATATAAATATAAATATAAATATAAATATAAATATAAATATAAATATAAATATAAATATAAATATAAATATAAATATAAATATAAATATAAATATAAATATAAATATAAATATAAATATAAATATAAATATAAATATAAATATAAATATAAATATAAATATAAATATAAATATAAATATAAATATAAATATAAATATAAATATAAATATAAATATAAATATAAATATAAATATAAATATAAATATAAATATAAATATAAATATAAATATAAATATAAATATAAATATAAATATAAATATAAATATAAATATAAATATAAATATAAATATAAATATAAATATAAATATAAATATAAATATAAATATAAATATAAATATAAATATAAATATAAATATAAATATAAATATAAATATAAATATAAATATAAATATAAATATAAATATAAATATAAATATAAATATAAATATAAATATAAATATAAATATAAATATAAATATAAATATAAATATAAATATAAATATAAATATAAATATAAATATAAATATAAATATAAATATAAATATAAATATAAATATAAATATAAATATAAATATAAATATAAATATAAATATAAATATAAATATAAATATAAATATAAATATAAATATAAATATAAATATAAATATAAATATAAATATAAATATAAATATAAATATAAATATAAATATAAATATAAATATAAATATAAATATAAATATAAATATAAATATAAATATAAATATAAATATAAATATAAATATAAATATAAATATAAATATAAATATAAATATAAATATAAATATAAATATAAATATAAATATAAATATAAATATAAATATAAATATAAATATAAATATAAATATAAATATAAATATAAATATAAATATAAATATAAATATAAATATAAATATAAATATAAATATAAATATAAATATAAATATAAATATAAATATAAATATAAATATAAATATAAATATAAATATAAATATAAATATAAATATAAATATAAATATAAATATAAATATAAATATAAATATAAATATAAATATAAATATAAATATAAATATAAATATAAATATAAATATAAATATAAATATAAATATAAATATAAATATAAATATAAATATAAATATAAATATAAATATAAATATAAATATAAATATAAATATAAATATAAATATAAATATAAATATAAATATAAATATAAATATAAATATAAATATAAATATAAATATAAATATAAATATAAATATAAATATAAATATAAATATAAATATAAATATAAATATAAATATAAATATAAATATAAATATAAATATAAATATAAATATAAATATAAATATAAATATAAATATAAATATAAATATAAATATAAATATAAATATAAATATAAATATAAATATAAATATAAATATAAATATAAATATAAATATAAATATAAATATAAATATAAATATAAATATAAATATAAATATAAATATAAATATAAATATAAATATAAATATAAATATAAATATAAATATAAATATAAATATAAATATAAATATAAATATAAATATAAATATAAATATAAATATAAATATAAATATAAATATAAATATAAATATAAATATAAATATAAATATAAATATAAATATAAATATAAATATAAATATAAATATAAATATAAATATAAATATAAATATAAATATAAATATAAATATAAATATAAATATAAATATAAATATAAATATAAATATAAATATAAATATAAATATAAATATAAATATAAATATAAATATAAATATAAATATAAATATAAATATAAATATAAATATAAATATAAATATAAATATAAATATAAATATAAATATAAATATAAATATAAATATAAATATAAATATAAATATAAATATAAATATAAATATAAATATAAATATAAATATAAATATAAATATAAATATAAATATAAATATAAATATAAATATAAATATAAATATAAATATAAATATAAATATAAATATAAATATAAATATAAATATAAATATAAATATAAATATAAATATAAATATAAATATAAATATAAATATAAATATAAATATAAATATAAATATAAATATAAATATAAATATAAATATAAATATAAATATAAATATAAATATAAATATAAATATAAATATAAATATAAATATAAATATAAATATAAATATAAATATAAATATAAATATAAATATAAATATAAATATAAATATAAATATAAATATAAATATAAATATAAATATAAATATAAATATAAATATAAATATAAATATAAATATAAATATAAATATAAATATAAATATAAATATAAATATAAATATAAATATAAATATAAATATAAATATAAATATAAATATAAATATAAATATAAATATAAATATAAATATAAATATAAATATAAATATAAATATAAATATAAATATAAATATAAATATAAATATAAATATAAATATAAATATAAATATAAATATAAATATAAATATAAATATAAATATAAATATAAATATAAATATAAATATAAATATAAATATAAATATAAATATAAATATAAATATAAATATAAATATAAATATAAATATAAATATAAATATAAATATAAATATAAATATAAATATAAATATAAATATAAATATAAATATAAATATAAATATAAATATAAATATAAATATAAATATAAATATAAATATAAATATAAATATAAATATAAATATAAATATAAATATAAATATAAATATATAAATATAAATATAAATATAAATATAAATATAAATATAAATATAAATATAAATATAAATATAAATATAAATATAAATATAAATATAAATATAAATATAAATATAAATATAAATATAAATATAAATATAAATATAAATATAAATATAAATATAAATATAAATATAAATATAAATATAAATATAAATATAAATATAAATATAAATATAAATATAAATATAAATATAAATATAAATATAAATATAAATATAAATATAAATATAAATATAAATATAAATATAAATATAAATATAAATATAAATATAAATATAAATATAAATATAAATATAAATATAAATATAAATATAAATATAAATATAAATATAAATATAAATATAAATATAAATATAAATATAAATATAAATATAAATATAAATATAAATATAAATATAAATATAAATATAAATATAAATATAAATATAAATATAAATATAAATATAAATATAAATATAAATATAAATATAAATATAAATATAAATATAAATATAAATATAAATATAAATATAAATATAAATATAAATATAAATATAAATATAAATATAAATATAAATATAAATATAAATATAAATATAAATATAAATATAAATATAAATATAAATATAAATATAAATATAAATATAAATATAAATATAAATATAAATATAAATATAAATATAAATATAAATATAAATATAAATATAAATATAAATATAAATATAAATATAAATATAAATATAAATATAAATATAAATATAAATATAAATATAAATATAAATATAAATATATTTTAATATGTTGTTATTATTGGTTAATGAAGTTTATATTTAATTTTTCAGTTTTCTATCGCACCTTCTTTGCAAACTCTAAAAACTCGATTTTTGTTGTTTTGCACCACAGCATCCAAAAACTGCCTTTTTAAAATTCTGAAAAAATGTACATAAATTCTTGACATTGAAAAAAGATCATTCCACTTTGATTTGGAGTGGTAAGAGTTTTTCTTCTATTTTTGTTTTCTTAACTTTGAAAATCCTGTTTTTATACCCTACACTAAAAGTGAAAGGGTATATTCAGTTTGGTACGCCGTTTGTAACACCCATAAGGAAGCATCTCCGGTATGGAAAAGTAAATATATTCTTGATCAGCATGACCTCCTGAGTCGATTTGTCCGTCTGTCCGTCCGTCTGTATGTCTGTCTGTCTGTCTGTCTGTCTGTCTGTCTGTCTGTCTGTCTGTCTGTCTGTCTGTCTGTCTGTCTGTCCGTCCGTATGTATGTCTGTCTGTTTGTCTGTTGAAATCACGATTACAGAAAAAATAGAAGAGCTAGAGCAATTAAACTTTAGATCTAGATTACTTATATATCTAAACTGTCTGAACAAGAAATTGGTCTATTGTGACCTGAAAACCGACCACTTATGTTCAAATACCTCGTATAAAATTTATATATACAGATCAATTTTACTGTATACGTGCTCAGGAAAAATTTTTTTGGTCAAATATATATTGACTCATGCTCAAATACATGAAAATAATGGTTACCGGCGAAATGACATGTGGTTCCAAAAAAAAAAAAGTTAAATTCGGTACACCTACCCATTTGTAAATATGGGTATCAAGTGAATGGAAATTCTTCAGCGATTGAAAGTTTGTAGTTATTTTCAGTATTCGTACCCTGGTGACCTATATAAAACTTTTAATGGTAACCACACATATGTGTAGGGTATTTATAGTCGGCTTAGACCGACTATAATTTTGATAATCCTAACTATCATACTAAAACCTACTTTAAAATTTCCCATGTGATCTAACCTTCCCAACTGGTTTAGTATATAAATCGCCATAATTTCGGATTGGTTTGAGATACATCAATAAAAACTGGTATATACTTATATGTCTTAAGTACAATCCGTGTTACAAAAAATGGGCGGTTATTGTCAAATGCCACGCCTAGCTGCCCTATAACATTTATAGTAAATACGCTATAACTCTGAAGATATAAGAGGTATATTATTGAAATTTTGTCCAACATCATATAATATAAAAATAAAATGGACCACTGAAAATTGTTGCGAAAGACCAACTACCACGCCTACCTGTTATATAAATTTAACATATAAAGTGCTAAATCTTTGGTCTTATATGAGTTAAAGTCATTTTGCTTCTATTCCTCTTTTGTATGTGGTAATATTAATTCGAAGTAAGGTCTAGTTCAGTGAACTGCCTACTTGTCATATAAACATACCATTTCATCAGCCATAACTCCGTTTCTATATGAGATATCGCGATGAAATTATTGACGTTTTAATTTTTTGTAAGGATTTATATGAAGGCCCCGTGCTTAGCTGTTGAAGTTTTTTTATTGGTTTTATAAATGTGGTAACCAAATAATAATTCTCCGCCAAAACAACTTTTCTCAAAGACAATTCTTTCTCAGACTGCGCTTCTCCGCAGAATTATTCCCAGTAGAAATCTTCCCCGTAAAATCCACATAGAACGCTTTCCCGTAGAATTCTCCACGTAGAATTCATCCCGGTAAAATTGTTCCCGGTAGAATTCTTTCCCGTAGAATTCTTCCCCGTAGAGTTTTTCCCAGTAGAAGTTTTAGTGTGGTGGGTTTTAATGTGATGAGTTTCGGTGTGGTGAGTTTAGGTGTGGTGAATTTTGGAGTGGTGAGTTTAATTGAGGTGAGTTTTAGTGTGGTTAGATTTGGTGTGGTGAGATTTAGTGTGGTGAGTTTTGGTGTGGTAAATTTTAGTGTGGTGAGTTTAAGTGTGGTGATTTTTAGTGTGGTGAGTTTTAGTGTGGTGAGTTTTAGTGTGGTGAATTATAGTGTGGAGGGTTTTAGTGTGGTGAATTTTAATGTGGTGTGTTTTAGTGTGGCGTGTTTTAGTGTGGCGTCTTTTAGTGTGGCGAGTTTTAATTTGGTGAATTTTAGGGTGAATTTTATTGTGGTGAGTTTTAGTGTGATGAATTTTATTGTGGTGAGTTTTAGTGTAGTGAATTTTAGTGTGGTGAGTTTTAGTGTGGTTAATTATAGTGTAGTGGGTTTTAGTGTGGTGAATTTTAGTGCGGTGAGTTTTAGTGTGGTGAGTTTTAGTGTGGCGAAATTTGAGTGTAGTGAGTTTTAATGTGGTTAGTTTTAATGTGGTGAGTTTTAGTGTGGTGAATTTTAATGTGGTGAAATTTTAGTGTAGTGAGTTTTAGTGTAGTGAGTTTTAGTGTGGTGAGTTTTAGTGTGGTGAAATTTTAGTGTGGTGAGTTTAAGTGTGCTGAATTTTAGTGTGTTGAATTTTTGTGTGGTGAGTTTTAGAGTGGTGAGTTTTAGTGTGGTGAGTTTTAGTGTGGTGAGTTTTAGTGTGGTGAGTTTTAGTGTGGTGAGTTTTGGTGTGGTGAGTTTAAGTGTGATGAGTTTTAGTGTGGTGAATTTTCGTGCGGTGAGTTTTAGTGTGGCGACATTTGAGTGTAGTGAGTTTTAGTGTGGTGAATTTAAGTGTGGTGAGTTTTAGTGTGGTGAAATTTTATTGTGTTGAATTTTTGTGTGGTGAGTTTTAGTGTGGTGAGTTTTAGTGTGGTGAGTTTTAGCGTGGTGAGTTTTAGTGAGGTGAGTTTTAGTGTGGTGAGTTTTAGTGTCGTGAGTTTTGGTGTGGTAAGTGTAAGTGTAAGTGTGGTGAGTTTTAGTGTGGTGAATTTTAGTGTGGTGAGTTTTAGTGTGGTGAATTATAGTGTGGTGGGTTTTAGTGTGGTGAATTTAAGGGTGAATTTTAGTGTGGTGAGTTTTAGTTTGGTTAGTTTTAGTGTGGTGAGTTTGTTTTTCTTTTTTTTCCTTTTTTTTGTTTTTCATTTAGTTTGGATTGTGGTTTTATGTGATTGGTTTTGTTTTTGTATTTTTGCTTTTGTTTTGTTTTGTGCTTTTGCTTTTTTGTTTTTAATTTTTTTTTGTATTTGAGTTTTTTGTTTCATGTTCGTAGCTGGTGAAAGTGCCGAGTTATATCGTATTGAAAGTTTAGGTTGTATGGGAGGTGCCACGCCTCTTTGTCCAATCCCGCCCATATATAGCCTATCATTCCTTCCAGATCATACCGCAGATCAAAAATTTCAAGAAAATCGGATCAGCGGAACAAACGTACAAACGAACAAACAGATTTATTATATTAATAGGATTATGTTGAACAAAATTTCAATAATATACCTCTTATATCTATCAGCTAGGCGTGGCAGTTGACAATTACCGCCCATCTTTTGTAACACGGTTTGTACTTAAGACATATACCAGTATATACCAGTTTTTATTGATGTATCTCAAACCAATCCGAAATTATGGAGATTTATATACTAAATCAAAGTTAAGAAAATAAAATAGAAGAAAAATTCTTACCACTCCAAATCAAAGTGGAATGATCTTTTTTTCAATGTCAAGAATTTATGTAAATTCTTTCAGAATTTAAAAAAGGCCAAATATATATTGGTCAAATATATATTGACTCATGCTCAAATACATGAAAATAATGGTTACCGGCGAAATGACATGTGGTTCCAAAAAAAAAAAAGTTAAATTCGGTACACCTACCCATTTGTAAATATGGGTATCAAGTGAATGGAAATTCTTCAGCGATTGAAAGTTTGTAGTTATTTTCAGTATTCGTATACCCTGGTGACCTATATAAAACTTTTAATGGTAACCACACATATGTGTAGGGTATTTATAGTCGGCTTAGACCGACTATAATTTTGATAATCCTAACTATCATACTAAAACCTACTTTAAAATTTCCCATGTGATCTAACCTTCCCAACTGGTTTAGTATATAAATCGCCATAATTTCGGATTGGTTTGAGATACATCAATAAAAACTGGTATATACTTATATGTCTTAAGTACAATCCGTGTTACAAAAAATGGGCGGTTATTGTCAAATGCCACGCCTAGCTGCCCTATAACATTTATAGTAAATACGCTATAACTCTGAAGATATAAGAGGTATATTATTGAAATTTTGTCCAACATCATGTAATATAAAAATAAAATGGACCACTGAAAATTGTTGCGAAAGACCAACTACCACGCCTACCTGTTATATAAATTTAACATATAAAGTGCTAAATCTTTGGTCTTATATGAGTTAAAGTCATTTTGCTTCTATTCCTCTTTTGTATGTGGTAATATTAATTCGAAGTAAGGTCTAGTTCAGTGAACTGCCTACTTGTCATATAAACATACCATTTCATCAGCCATAACTCCGTTTCTATATGAGATATCGCGATGATTATATGAAGGCCCCGTGCTTAGCTGTTGAAGTTTTTTTATTGGTTTTATAAATGTGGTAACCAAATAATAATTCTCCGCCAAAACAACTTTTCTCAAAGACAATTCTTTCTCAGACTGCGCTTCTCCGCAGAATTATTCCCAGTAGAAATCTTCCCCGTTAAATCCACATAGAACGCTTTCCCGTAGAATTCTCCACGTAGAATTCATCCCGGTAAAATTGTTCCCGGTAGAATTCTATCCCGTAGAATTCTTCCCCGTAGAGTTTTTCCCAGTAGAAGTTTTAGTGTGGTGGGTTTTAATGTGGTGAGTTTTAGTGTGGTGAGTTTTAGTGTGGTGAATTATAGTGTGGTGAGTTAGTGTGGTGAGTTTTGGTGTGGTAAATTTTAGTGTGGTGAGTTTAAGTGTGGTGATTTTTAGTGTGGTGAGTTTTAGTGTGGTGAGTTTTAGTGTGGTGAATTATAGTGTGGTGGGTTTTAGTGTGGTGAATTTTAATGTGGTGTGTTTTAGTGTGGCGTGTTTTAGTGTGGCGTCTTTTAGTGTGGCGAGTTTTAATTTGGTGAATTTAAGGGTGAATTTTATTGTGGTGAGTTTTAGTGTGATGAATTTTATTGTGGTGAGTTTTAGTGTAGTGAATTTTAGTGTGGTGAATTTTAGTGTGGTTAATTATAGTGTAGTGGGTTTTAGTGTGGTGAATTTTAGTGCGGTGAGTTTTAGTGTGGTGAGTTTTAGTGTGGCGAAATTTGAGTGTAGTGAGTTTTAATGTGGTTAGTTTTAATGTGGTGAGTTTTAGTGTGGTGAATTTTAATGTGGTGAAATTTTAGTGTAGTGAGTTTTAGTGTAGTGAGTTTTAGTGTGGTGAGTTTTAGTGTGGTGAAATTTTAGTGTGGTGAGTTTAAGTGTGGTGAATTTTAGTGTGTTGAATTTTTGTGTGGTGAGTTTTAGAGTGGTGAGTTTTAGTGTGGTGAGTTTTAGTGTGGTGAGTTTTAGTGTGGTGAGTTTTAGTGTGGTGAGTTTTGGTGTGGTGAGTTTAAGTGTGATGAGTTTTAGTGTGGTGAATTTTCGTGCGGTGAGTTTTAGTGTGGCGACATTTGAGTGTAGTGAGTTTTAGTGTGGTGAATTTAAGTGTGGTGAGTTTTAGTGTGGTGAAATTTTATTGTGTTGAATTTTTGTGTGGTGAGTTTTAGTGTGGTGAGTTTTAGTGTGGTGAGTTTTAGCGTGGTGAGTTTTAGTGAGGTGAGTTTTAGTGTGGTGAGTTTTAGTGTCGTGAGTTTTGGTGTGGTGAGTGTAAGTGTAAGTGTGGTGAGTTTAAGTGTGTTGAAATTTAGTGTGGTGAGTTTTAGTGTGGTGAATTATAGTGTGGTGGGTTTTAGTGTGGTGAATTTAAGGGTGAATTTTAGTGTGGTGAGTTTTAGTTTGGTTAGTTTTAGTGTGGTGAGTTTGTTTTTCTTTCTTTTCCTTTTTTTTGTTTTTCATTTAGTTTGGATTGTGGTTTTATGTGATTGGTTTTGTTTTTGTATTTTTTCTTTTGTTTTGTTTTGTGCTTTTGCTTTTTTGTTTTTAATTTTTTTTTGTATTTGAGTTTTTTGTTTCATGTTCGTAGCTGGTGAAAGTGCCGAGTTATATCGTATTGAAAGTTTAGGTTGTATGGGAGGTGCCACGCCTCTTTGTCCAATCCCGCCCATATATAGCCTATCATTCCTTCCAGATCATACCGCAGATCAAAAATTTCAAGAAAATCGGATCAGCGGAACAAACGTACAAACGAACAAACAGATTTATTATATTAATAGGATTATGTTGAACAAAATTTCAATAATATACCTCTTATATCTATCAGCTAGGCGTGGCAGTTGACAATAACCGCCCATCTTTTGTAACACGGTTTGTACTTAAGACATATACCAGTAAATACCAGTTTTTATTGATGTATCTCAAACCAATCCGAAATTATGGAGATTTATATACTAAATCAAAGTTAAGAAAATAAAATAGAAGAAAAATTCTTACCACTCCAAATCAAAGTGGAATGATCTTTTTTTCAATGTCAAGAATTTATGTAAATTCTTTCCGAATTTAAAAAAGGCAGTTTTTGGATGCTGTGGTACAAAACAACAAAAATCGTGTTTTTAGAATTTGCAAAGGGTGTGAAGAGGGTGCGATAGAAACTGAAGAGTTAAATATACACTTCATTGACCAATATTTACAACATACTAAAATATGAAGCAAATCGGAAGGGGTCAGGGTCAAATCTCGGCGAATTGACGTGGAATGCCCCAGAATAATATATATATATATATATATTATATATATATATATATATATATATATATATATGGGGCATTTCTGGGGCATTCCACGTCAATTCGCCGAGGTATATATATGTAAATATATATAAATATATATATATATATATATATATATATATATATATATGTATATGTATGTATATATATGTATATGTATATATATATATATATATATATATATATATATATGTATATGTATGTATATATATGTATATGTATATATATATATATATATATATATATATATATATCTATATATATATATATATATATATATATATATATATATATATATATATATATATATATATATAT
>OX638130.1:43225494-43235494 GCA_951804985.1 Dryomyza anilis
TGATAATTTTGCGCTTGTAAAGACGATAAAATACTGTAAGTTATGCGCTGTTTTAATTTTGATTGTTATTTGAATAGTTTACGCCTTTTTGAGCTTTTCTCTCTACATTGCGCCTTGTGTAAAAATAACTAACTATTTCCAGATTACTTATATTCTGTAAATTACTTTTTTAATTGTTCGCTTTTTTTTAATTTTACGACTTAAAAAAAACTTTTTGACATTTTAATCTTCGTTAAAATTGCCCAAAATATCGGGTAACTTTTATTTTGAAGTTGACTTTAAATTGTCTACGAATATGCGCCATTGTATTTTGGCAAAGATTTTAAATATTACACAATTCGAGTTTAAAGTGTTTTGAGATCTATATCAAAATGTCCCCAGACAAAAATGTTAGGCAGTTTAGACAGTTTAGAAACATTTTTTCGACATATTTTAAAAATAGATAGGCGGAGTTTGTATCACGAGCTGTCTGCCCGATCCCAAAATATGCGGTGAATCTGTCATTAAAATTCCACAAAATTTTACAACCTGCTATACACTTCCCAAAATATTCCATATATCTGTGTGTTGGCCGGAAATATTCCTGAAAAATGACATAAATTTTGTCTCGGGGTATCAATATTAAATCGAATTTAAACATTATAGGCGCATATCCATAGACAATTTTTAGTTTTTAAAAAATATACATATTTTTTTGTATATCTTCGTTGTACAACTATAAGTTTAAATACCATTTTTGATAGTTTGATAAAAGTTCGACAATTCATATTTTTAGATGTGTTGGTGTATTTTTCATAATTAAAAATCAAATATTCACAAAATATAGTTTTTAAATATGTCCAATCGGCACTGCGCTAAAAGGTTATGATTGTTTCAAATTATAATTGAAGAAGTTATTAACAAAAAAAAAATCGATATTGAAACAAAACTTATTTGATGACTTTTAGTTCTTACGTTTTTAGTATTTTTGAAATTAAAAAAAAAAACTGTTGTAAATTAATTTAATAATTGGTGAAGTAACTATTACCTTTTGAATAAATGGTACAAAAATCTAGGTTAAATATAAAACTTAAGTTTGGTACAAATCGTACAATTGGTACAAATGTTATACTTAAAAAAAAATCAAATTCAAATATTTTTGGTTTTCGAAATATGCTGTTAAGTGAAAATAATCATTAAAATACATTGTGTATATCTGAAGTAGTTTTCCAACGAAATGTCGGTAATGATCACCTTTAATATAATACACAAATTGAATTTTGTTTCCAAAGGGTACTGAGATATGTACACCTTACCTTCCTAAAATCAGAGACCAAAAATAATTAATTTTTTCAAATTTATATGTAAAAAGTCATTGTAAGAAATGATGGCACTGTAAAACAAATGGTACCATTAGATAACATTCGATGAACATTTTTAATTTATTGTCTTATTTTTATTATAGGACTGTTAAATTTTAAAGTATTTTTTAATAATTATATTTGAGAAATATAAATAAAAGTTTGATTAATATTATTAAAGTCAAAAATAATTATTTTTGATAAATACTTTCAAAATTCAAATATAATTTTTATTTTAGATACATATTTATTAAAACCAAAATTAATTATTATTTTTATATATATATATGTAATAAAAGTCTTTACTCCTACCAAAAAATCTCCAAACAAACAAACAAATTGGCTGAACTTTAGATAACCGGATGAAGTGAAATATTTTTTCTTCAAACTATCCCCCTTGTTTGGGTCCCAGACTAAATTGGGGCTCGGTCGAACTTGTGGTACCCCAGATAAATCGAAACTTTATACACCTACCTATATGAACATGTAGGTACTGAAATGAAAGATATTGATCTCACGATTAATATGTTATTATGTTCATGATCCGATAACCCCAGTAACCTCAGGACCCTTTTTAGTTTTAACAACTGAGTTCATTTTATACACGAATAATACTTTTGTATTATTGTTTTAAAAAATAAAAAATTTAATATTTTATAAAAAAAAATTCGTCTGCGGCGCTTCTTCGATATTACTTGCCAACGAAATATTATAATTAACTGTTGGGCCACTTTTAGAAAATTAAAAAAAAAACTTTCAGCGTTACCTATTCATTTCAAAATTTTCTTCGTCATTTTGATAAATAATTAAATATTTTTCTCAACAATCAATTCATTTTAATTTTATTTTTTACATTATTACAAATCCAAAGCTTTGGTTATTAGATCATAAAAATAACCATATAATTACAAATGTGGCATTATTACATTTCATTTGAGTACCTATGTGATCAAATATGTAGACGCACCGGATATCGGGTACCAGAGATCCGACCGCACCCTATATTTTTTTGTTTTTTAAGCAAATAAAACGGTTGATTTAAAGAAAAAAAGTTGCTTTAAAGAAGTACAGTTGTATAAAATATAAAGTACAGAAAATATAAAAAAGGGCGCAAAATAAATTTTTGGGGCGCATTTTAGAAAAAAAATGGAAAAAAGCGCAAAAAAATCAATCGCCCCCCCAAATCATACTTCTTGATCCGCCCCTGTATATATATATATATATATATATATATATATATATATATATATATATATATATATATATATATATATATATATAAATTTTTTAAGATCATTGAAACTGTTTATCAATTACTTCCGTAGTTTTTCGATTTAATGATAATGATTAATAGATTTGGATCAAGTATACCCAAAATTTTAAGAATGCAAAATTTTAGGTCCAGAATTCTTTACCTCTAATTTTCAAAGTAATTTCAAGTTGAAAAATTGAAAAATTGAAATGCATTGAAAAACTCTAGGTTTTTTTGCTTCTTCTCCGTTTTTGTTCCAAGATCTTCACTTTAGGATCACATTTGATGAGAAAGAGGGGCTCGGTACACGTGGGAGATCATTTTGGTATATGTTTAATTTGAATAGCATAATTTTATAATTTGATATATGGTGGTGCCATTGAAACCATTTTCCCCCCTTTTCAAAATATCTGTGTTTTTCTCGAGGTGCACATTCCCATTATCATTTGAAATAATCTAGTTTATTGCGTGAACTGAGTTTTTTTTATTAATTGCCATCACAAAATCAGTGGCGCATATAGAAAATATTGAAATGCAAAAATTGTATGGACTTTTTGAAAATTGTGCAAAATTTTGATATTTTGTTTTTGCTAATTTTTATGGTAAATAATGGTTTTAAACATCTACGTATAATGGTTTCGATTCAAATAATTGATTGCAATCAAAAATGTCTATCTTAAGTCCTTTAATTGTGAAATCGCGACATTTTTGTAAATACATATTTTATTGAATATAATTGAAATATTCAACAATCGTAGGTTTGGTCAATGTTTTAACCAAAAAAATGAGGCGCATTAAATTTTTTGAAATTTCTAGATTTTACGCACCTACTTACATTTTCATAATCTCAAAAAGCATCACTATATAAAATGTTATCTCTATGAATTGGTATTGGTAAACCAATAGAGATATCAACATATTTCTTTTTATGCTTTATTTTAATTTGCCTTTAATGACTAATTAATATATAATTTAAAATAATTTTAATCGTATGTGTCCTTACAACATCGAAAAAATTTTAGTAAAAATAAAAATGTTAGTGTAAATCTTCAAGTATTAGAAATTAATTATATATTTTAACTTATATTGGTAACTCTTCATACGCTTTTTTAATATATACAATTTTTTCTGAAATTAAGTGAATACGGTGGTATTAGGATTTTTTTTATGTGCCACAAAAAAAAAATTGATTTTTTTTGTACCACTATATATAATATATATATATATATATATATATATATATATTTATATATATATTATATATAGTAGCCCATATATATATATATATATATATATATATATATATATATATATATATATATATATATATATATATATATATATATATATATATGGGCAAAACAAACTTTTTTGAAATCATTGAAACTGACTTTAATTTATCAATAACTTCCGTTGTTTTTCGATTTAATGATAACGATTAATAGATTTCGATCAAGTATACCTAAAATTATAAAATAGCAAAATTTTAGGGCCAGAAGTCTTTACCTCTATTGGTTATAGTAATTTAAAGTTCTAAAATTGAAAAAAATGCATTAAAATACTCTAGGTTTTTTTGCTTCTTCTCCGTTTTTGTTCCAAGATTTTCCCTTTAGGATCACACTTGCTGAGAAATAAGTGCTCGGTATACGTGGGAGATCCGTTTAGTATATGTTTTTTTTTTACTCAATATACATACGAAATACAAGTTTTTTTAAATTTTGTATTCTTATGTAAAATTGTTAAATCTAAAATTGCGGTGTGATTCGTGTCACTGTTTTTAATTCTAAATATTTTATTTGAATGGTAAATTACTGATATGGGTAAAAAATGTAACTATCGATGCAACAGCGTGTAAAAATACAGATTTTGCATGAAGATGGGTTAAGTCAGAAGGAAACTGATCCCGAACTTTTGGCCAAGACCACCTTTACCCAGGAGTATCATGTTTTTTTGCACAATCTTTATTTCATATTTTAGTAAAGCAATAAACAATATTCTTAAAAATTTTGAATACTTTCAAAAGTATTATTTTTTACAGGATACAATTTAAAGCATTATTTGGGGTTTTACTAGAACATGGTTATGGTTATATTATGGTTATATTCAGTCAAAACATAACAAAATATATTAAATATTTTACAAACTTGTTAAAATTATTCTCACTAATACAAAAGCAAACTTTCAATTCAGTAACTATATAAAAACAAGTGGATTTTTTATATAGTTTCAGTTTTATATATATATATATATATATATATATATATCGTCACTGTCATGCCAAAGGGGCGAATGTGCATTTTTAAAAATGTTGGGAAATCAAATTTTAAAGTTTGAAGTGCTTTAAAAATTAGAAAATTTTAGTTATTTTTCAATTTTTTTTGTTATTTTGGTTTATTCATGAATTATTACAACGTATATAAAATATCTTTGGATTCGGACAATTTACTGAATTATAAATACGAATTTTGTGAGGCTATATCCTGACCAAAACGCAAATATTTTTGTTTTTTATGCTATAACTTATTATTAGCTCAAAATAAAATAGTGATGTAAAGGAATTAATTGTTTGTTTTTAAAGCACCTATCTATTGGCATCATTATTTAAAAATATTTTGCCAAACATTAATTTGCTGCATCATTATTTAAAAATATTTTGCCAAACATTTTTTCGTGCAAATAACAAATGGCAAATTAATGTTTGACAAAATATTTTTAATTAATGATGCAGATCGATAGGTGCTTTAAAAACAAACAATAAATGCCTTAACACTACTATTTTGTCTCGTACCAATAAATAGTTATGGCGAAAAAGGAAAGATTCGCCCTTTTGGCATGACAAGATTTTCAATTTTTCGAATTTTTGTTATTTGCAAGAAAATATTTTTAAGTAATGATGCAGATCGATAGGTGCTTTAAAAACAAACAATAAATGCCTTAACACTACTATTTTATCTCGTACCAATAAATAGTTATGGCGAAAAAGGAAAGATTCGCCCTTTTGGCATGACAAGATTTTCAATTTTTCGAATTTTTGTTATTTGCAAGAAAATATTTTTAAGTAATGATGCAGATCGATAGGTGCTTTAAAAACAAACAATAAATGCCTTAACACTACTATTTTATCTCGTACCAATAAATAGTTATGGCGAAAAAGGAAAGATTCGCCCTTTTGGCATGACAAGATTTTCAATTTTTCGAATTTTTGTTATTTGCAAGAAAATATTTTTAAGTAATGATGCAGATCGATAGGTGCTTTAAAAACAAACAATAAATGCCTTAACACTACTATTTTATCTCGTACCAATAAATAGTTATGTCGAAAAAGGAAAGATTCGCCCTTTTGGCATGACAAGATTTTCAATTTTTCAAATTCGCCCTTTTGGTTTTGACTTTTGTGGCTAGATATATCCAACAAAACGACACGCGATTTTAGCACAGTATACTTGAGGAAAAACTACATTCAAATATGTAAAAAAACGCAAATGTCAAAAATTGCACATTCGCCCCTTTGGCATGATAGTGACGATATATATATATATATATATATATATATATATATATATATATATATATATATATATTCAAACAAGTGGATTTTTTATATATTTTTCATATTACCCAGGAGTTTCAGTTTTTTGCACAATCTTTGTATTATTTCATATTTTAGTTGAGCAATAAACGATATTCTTAAAAATTTTGAATAATTTCTAAAGTATTATTTTTTACGGGATACAATTTAAAGCATTTTTGGGTTTTACTAGAACGTGGTTATGTGGGTCATATATTCAATCAAAACATAATATATATATATATATATATATATATATTTATATATATATATATATATATATATATATATAAATATATATATATATATATATATATATATATATATATATATATATATATATTTATATATATATATATATATATATATATATATATATATATATATATACATATATATATCGACGCCCCTTACAAAAATAAATATGTTATTTTTCGAGGTTCAGAAAAAAAGTATGTTACTGTTTTTGATGAGAAAAAAAATATGTTTTGCCAGGAACTCTATTATGTTTTTGATATTTCTGAGAATATGTACATGTATATCTGTGTATCTACGAATATAAATATAAAAATGATTAAAATTTTGCAACGAAGATTGCAATCTTTTGTTGAACATGAATAATGCATATATGATTCGGGCCTTTTTGTAATGGGGCCAGCATTGTAATAAATATATGTAATCGTTTAATAAAGATCACAGACCATTGGAAACTTAAATCAGTCCTGAAATCAAACCTAAATTTAATGGAACAGTCTAGATTTCTTAGGAGACAATAACAAATGACCTCGAAAATCCTAAAACCGTACATGTCTTACGGTCGTCATTTTAAGGCAATCCAGCCGCCGCCGAGAGAGGCGTCTAATACGGCTGATTTGTGAGTTTAAATAATCGACTTAATCCATAAAATTATAAATTTCGTTTAATACAAATTTGCACTTAATTTTTTTCAATACAAAAATGTATAAAAACTCACCCATTAAGTATTAATAACAAGTATTAAAATTACTTTTAGTCCCTGAAATATGAGTCAAAAAAACAAAAAGAATATATGTGCTTAAAAAGGCGTTTTTTGAGTATTTCTTGGTATGCAGATTTACAACATTATTGCGATTTATCCATGCTTATAATCATTCACTCACTATCACTCGTCATCAATATTTCGCCGTTTTACAACAAGCGGTATCTCCAAGGGATATGGAATGTTGAAACATTTTAACTTTTGCTATCACAATGAGTGATCGCATGGAAACCATGCACTATATTTTCGGTTAGGGAATCTCATATATTTTTAAACTGCTCTATTCAATTAAAGCGTCAGAGGTTAGTGCGTTGGGCTGCCAGTCGAAAGGTTTCATGTTCAAGCCTGAATTCCGATCGAATTTCATATAAAATTTGTAAACAAACGGTTTTGAATTCGATGTCACAATCAGAGAGTATATATTTGATATATAGTTTCCATACAGGTAGTTTCGCTGCCAAGGTCCGCACACGCTTAAGCGCTGCGAAGAACGTACGGAACCAAACGCAGAGAAAGCTAGACGTCGGAAAGCTGCAATCACAACAGACAACGCAAGTCTTTTCCACTCGACTCTCACACCTGCTTAGACAAAGCACTCCTCCTCTCCACGATATAAGCGCGCAGTAGAATCATATCTCCTGCTCTATGCGTACTGCTGCCGAAGAGCTGCTTGGATTCCAACGCCCCCTGAGGAATCAATGGTATGACCAAGAGTGTCGCGCGGCCACTGCAGAGAAAGACGCTGCGTACAAATCCACCCTGCAGTCAGTAGCTACGCGAGCTGCGAAGGAGCGATACAAATAGAAGAGGAGGGAAGAGAGACGTCTTTTCAGGCAAAAAAAAAGCGAGTCAGAAAGACGTGAGTGTGAGGAGATTGAGATGCATGGGGACAGGCTCGAAATTCTTCGAGAAAATAAGACGCCTTGCCGGAGGGTCAAAATCCGGAGCCTCTTCTTGTAAAGATGAGAACGGAAATCTAGTGACAGATATCCAGAGCACACTGAAAATATGGAGTGATCACTTCTCTAAACTACTGACCGGTGATGATGACCGCAATTCCACCGATAGAGAATTAAACCCGGCAACCCCAGTACTTGATGACGACGTTGAGATTCCGCCACCCGACCATGACGAGGTCAGAACAGCCATTGCTCGGCTTAAAAACAACAAAGCTGCAGGTGCTGATGGCCTGCCTGCTGAATTGTTTAAGACCGGAGGCCTACAGCTGAAAGCATGCCAAGTGACTAGAACCTCAGTGTACTCTGCCCAATACTTAAGAAAGGGGATCCCACTATCTGCGCCAACTACCGTGGGATCAGCCTACTCAATATCGCATACAGCTGAGCAACACAGGTTGCTCAGTGAGAATAGGAAAAGACCTCTCCGAGCCATTTCATACCGAACGAGGTTTCAGACAGGGTGACTCCCTATCGTGCGACTTTTTTAACTTATTGATGGAGAAAATAGTTCGAGCTGCCGAACTCCGTCAAAGCGGCAATATCCTCAACAAAAGTGTAATGCTGCTCGCATATGCCGACGATATTGATATCATTGGCAGGAGCACACGAGCAGTCAGCGCAGCATTCTCCAGATTGGAGAAAGAGTCGCGTCGAATGGGTCTAGCGGTGAACGAGGACAAGACGAAGTTCCTTGTTTCAACAAGCAAAAAAGAGTCGGTGCGTCTTGGACAAAAAGCTGATTTTGACACCCACAAGTTCGACATTGTGAAGGACTTCGTCTATCTGGGATCCAGCGTAAACAGCAACAACGACGTCAGCCTGGAGATCAAACGGAGAATAACTCTTGCCAACAGGTGCTACTTTGGGCTCAGTAGGCAAATGAGAAGCAGAGCCCTCTCTTGCCGGACAAAAATAACGCTCTACAAGTCATTCATCATGCCCGTCTTACTTTATGGTGCAGAAACATGGACGCTGGCCTCCACCGATGAGAGAGTACTGGGAGCGTTCGAGAGAAAGATTCTCCGTAAAATCTTTGGCCCTATCTGCTTTGCTAACGAGTATTGAATCAGGATGAACCACGACCTGTATGAGTTATTCGACGACATTGACATAGTCAAGCGCATCAAGATCCATATATATATATATATATATATATATATATATATATATATATATATATATTATATATTATATATATATATATATATATATATATATATATATATATATATTATATATATATATTATATATGGGCAAAACAGACTTTTTTGAAATCATTGAAACTGACTTTAATTTATCAATAACTTCCGTTGTTTTTCGATTTAATGATAACGATTAATAGATTTCGATCAAGTATACCTAAAATTATAAAATAGCAAAATTTTAGGGCCAGAAGTCTTTACCTCTATTGGTTATAGTAATTTAAAGTTCTAAAATTGAAAAAAATGCATTAAAATACTCTAGATTTTTTTGCTTCTTCTCCGTTTTTGTTCCAAGATTTTCCCTTTAGGATCACACTTGCTGAGAAATAAGTGCTCGGTATACGTGGGAGATCCGTTTAGTATATGTTTTTTTTTTACTCAATATACATACGAAATACAAGTTTTTTTAAATTTTGTATTCTTATGAAAAATTGTTATATCTAAAATTGCGGTGTGATTCGTGTCACTGTTTTTAATTCTAAATATTTTATTTGAATGGTAAATTACTGATATGGGTAAAAAATGTAACTATCGATGCAACAGCGTGTAAAAATACAGATTTTGCATGAAGATGGGTTAAGTCAGAAGGAAACTGGTCCCGAACTTTTGGCCAAGACCACCTTTACCCAGGAGTATCATGTTTTTTTGCACAATCTTTAT
>OX638130.1:43240494-43314626 GCA_951804985.1 Dryomyza anilis
ATATATATATATATATATATATTCAAACAAGTGGATTTTTTATATATTTTTCATATTACCCAGGAGTTTCAGTTTTTTATATATATATATATATATATATATATATATATATATATATATATATATATATATATATATATATATATATATATATATTTATAAATATATATATATATATATATATTTATAAATATATATATATAAACAAGTGGATTTTTTATATATTTTTCATATTAACCAGGAGTTTCAGTTTTTTGTACAATCTTTGTATTATTTCATATTTTAGTTGAACAATAAACGATATTCTTAAAAAATTTGAATAATTTCTAAAGTATTATTTTTTACGGGATACAATTTAAAGCATTTTTGGGTTTTACTAGAACGTGGTTATGTGGGTCATATATTCAATCAAAACATAATATATATATATATATATATATATATATATATATATATATATATATATATATATATCGACGCCCCTTACGAAAATAAATATGTTATTTTTCGAGGTTCAGAAAAAAAGTATGTTACTGATGAGAAAAAAAATATGTTTTGCCAGGAACTCTATTATGTTTTTGATATTTCTGAGAATATGTACATGTATATCTGTGTATCTACGAATATAAATATAAAAATGATTAAAATTTTGCAACGAAGATTGCAATCTTTTGTTGAACATGAATAATGCATATATGATTCGGGCCTTTTTGTAATGGGGCCAGCATTGTAATAAATATATGTAATCGTTTAATAAAGATCACAGACCATTGGAAACTTAAATCAGTCCTGAAATCAAACCTAAATTTAATGGAACAGTCTAGATTTCTTAGGAGACAATAACAAATGACCTCGAAAATCCTAAAACCGTACATGTCTTACGGTCGTCATTTTAAGGCAATCCAGCCGCCGCCGAGAGAGGCGTCTAATACGGCTGATTTGTGAGTTTAAATAATCGACTTAATCCATAAAATTATAAATTTCGTTTAATACAAATTTGCACTAAATTTTTTTCAATACAAAAATGTATAAAAACTCACCCATTAAGTATTAATAACAAGTATTAAAATTACTTTTAGTCCCTGAAATATGAGTCAAAAAAACAAAAAGAATATATGTGCTTAAAAAGGCGTTTTTTGAGTATTTCTTGGTATGCAGATTTACAACATTATTGCGATTTATCCATGTTTATAATCATTCACTCACTATCACTCGTCATCAATATTTCGCCGTTTTACAACAAGCGGTATCTCCAAGGGATATGGAATGTTGAAACATTTTTACTTTTGCTATCACAATGAGTGATCGCATGGAAACCATGCACTATATTTTCGGTTAGGGAATCTCATATATTTTTAAACTGCTCTATTCAAATAAAGCGTCAGAGGTTAGTGCGTTGGGCTGCCAGTCGAAAGGTTTCATGTTCAAGCCTGAATTCCGATCGAATTTCATATAAAATTTGTAAACAAACGGTTTTGAATTCGATGTCACAATCAGAGAGTATATATTTGATATATAGTTTCCATACAGGTAGTTTCGCTGCCAAGGTCCGCACACGCTTAAGCGCTGCGAAGAACGTACGGAACCAAACGCAGAGAAAGCTAGACGTCGGAAAGCTGCAATCACAACAGACAACGCAAGCCTTTTCCACTCGACTCTCACACCTGCTTAGACAAAGCACTCCTCCTCTCCACGATATAAGCGCGCAGTGGAGTCATATCTCATGCTCTATGCGTACGGCTGCCGAAGAGCTGCTTGGATTCCAACGCCCCCTGAGGAATCAATGGTATGACCAAGAGTGTCGCGCGGCCACACTAAAAAAAGCGAGGCAGAAAGACGTGAGTGTGAGGAGATTGAGATGCATGGGGACAGGCTCGAAAATTCTTCGAGAAAATAAGACGCCTTGCCGGAGGGTCAAAATCCGGAGCCTCTTCTTGTAAAGATGAGAACGGAAATCTAGTGACAGATATCCAGAGCACACTGAAAATATGGAGGGATCACTTCTCTAAACTACTGACCGGTGATGATGACCGCAATTCCACCGATAGAGAAGTAAACCCGGCAACCCCAGTACTTGATGACGACGTTGAGATTCCGCCACCCGACCATGACGAGGTCAGAACAGCCATTGCTCGGCTTAAAAACAACAAAGCTGCAGGTGCTGATGGCCTGCCTGCTGAATTGTTTAAGACCGGAGGCCTAGAGCTAATAGAGAGCATGCCGAGCTCGTAAGCAGAATATGGTCGGATGAAAGCATGCCAAGTGACTGGAACCTCAGTGTACTCTGCCCAATACTTAAGAAAGGGGATCCCACTATCTGCGCCAACTACCGTGGGATCAGCCTACTCAATATCGCATACAGCTGAGCAACACAGGTTGCTCAGTGAGAATAGGAAAAGACCTCTCCGAGCCATTTCATACCGAACGAGGTTTCAGACAGGGTGACTCCGTTCGTGCGACTTTTTTAACTTATTGATGGAGAAAATAGTTCGAGCTGCCGAACTCCGTCAAAGCGGCACTATCCTCAACAAAAGTGTAATGCTGCTCGCATATGCCGACGATATTGATATCATTGGCAGGAGCACACGAGCAGTCAGCGCAGCATTCTCCAGATTGGAGAAAGAGTCGCGTCGAATGGGTCTAGCGGTGAGCGAGGACAAGATGAAGTTCCTTGTTTCAACAAGCAAAAAAGAGTCGGTGCGTCTTGGACAAAAAGCTGATTTTGACACCCACAAGTTCGACATTGTGAAGGACTTCGTCTATCTGGGATCCAGCGTAAACAGCAACAACGACGTCAGCCTGGAGATCAAACGGAGAATAACTCTTGCCAACAGGTGCTACTTTGGGCTAATGCCCGTAACTTCAACGAGTAGATATCTATTGGTGTTCGTAACTAACAGATATCTCTAACCTATTCGGTGTTTTTACTCCTTAACTATGCGTTGAAGTTACGAAATTTTGCTTACACGGTAGATAACTAAGCACCAGTAGATATCTATTCGTTGAAGTTACGGGCATAAGTAGGCAAATGAGAAGCAGAGCCCTCTCTTGCCGGACAAAAATAACGCTCTACAAGTCATTCATCATGCCCGTCTTACTTTATGGTGCAGAAACATGGACGCTGGCCTCCACCGATGAGAGAGTACTGGGAGCGTTCGAGAGAAAGATTCTCTGTAAAATCTTTGGCCCTATCTGCTTTGCTAACGAGTATTGAATCAGGATGAACCACGACCTGTATGAGTTATTCGACGACATTGACATAGTCAAGCGCATCAAGATCCAGCGGCTTCACTGGCTAGGTCATGTCGAACGAATGGATGTAAACACTCCAGCCAAGAAGGTGCTTGAATCGAAACTCGAAGGTGGACAGCGTAGAAGAGGGCGTCCAAATCTGCGTTGGAAAGACCAAGTTGAGGACAACCTGGCAACGCTTGGTATGTCGCGGCTTCATCACAGCGGCCAAAACCGACCAACGGTTGTAAGGGCCATTTAAGTAAGTAAATAAGTAAGTAAGTTTCGCTACCACTTTTGTCAAATTAATTCAAACATTGGTTATGTGGAAATTGAAACGAAAATGTTGTCAACAGACTCATTTTCAAATCAATATTCTGATGTTTTCTGCCACATTTTTGGCCAGAAAAATAATTAAAATAATTAAATAAATATCTTGGTAAGTTTGGTTGCAAATTATCCGCGGACAGATCCAGTTTTGTGCACTGTTTTCCTCTGTTAACTTCAATCTGTAAAATTCCACTTCCAATTAACCTATGTTTTCGGCAGCGACGCCAGCAAACTCGGAAGGAATCTCTATATCAAATATATACTCTCTGGTCACAATACATAAAATGTGTTTTTCAAACGAATTTAAATCGTTGGAGTAAAATAAATGGATTGAATTCACTGAAAAAACAAATTTTTGTACTGAGACCAGAGAGTATATATTTGATATAGAGTTTCCATACAGGTAGTTTCGCTGCCACTTTTGTCAAATAAATTCAAACATTGGTTATGTGGAAATTGATACGAAAATGTTGTCAACAGACACATTTTCAAATCAATATTCTGATGTTTTCTGCCACATTTTTGGCCAGAAAAATAATTAAAATTTATAAGGCGTTGGATTGCAAAATATCTTGGTAAGTTCGGTTGCAAATTATCCGCGGACAGATCCAGTTTTGTGCACTGTTTTCCTCTGTTAACTTCAATCTGTAAAATTCCACTTCCACATAACCAATGTTTTCGGCAGCGACGCCAGCAAACTCGGAAGGAATCTCTATATCAAATATATAGTCTCTGCTGAGACATCGAATTCAAAACCGTTTGTTTACATATTTTATATGAAATTCGATTGGAATTCGTTCGAAAGTCGGAACATGACCGTATAATAACAAGATTATCAAGTCACTTATAAAATAATTCTCGTTGGAATGATAACATTAGTCTTTCAATTTATTATATTGAATAAAAAGCACAATTTTCATTTTTGAAATTTATTGAAAATATTTATAGAAAATATAGTTTTGTGATGAAACTAGAGCCCTGGATTAACCGGGTGCCCGTAATACACGGGTATTAACTTTTCGAACTACCCGGGTAATTCTTTTGTTTTTTAGTCTGTTCATATGTCTGTCCATCCGTTTGCTTAATGTCGCAAAGTGAAAGAAGACCGCCCACTTTTACCTACGCATTTCTGACCAACTGCATTAAACAAAAGGATGGACATACATATGAACGAACGGTCAGGCGAACAAATAGACTACGGGTGGTTCGAATTGTTAATACCTGGATATTACGTATTTTAACTACTCGGGTATTACTCTGGCTTTCCAGGGTCAGGGAACCCGGATGTACTCGTATGAAATCGAGAGCTCTAGATGAAACAGCCGAATGAAACAGTGCAGATTTGCACTCTTGTTGCTGCATGTTTTTTGTGATCCTTGTTGCTGAATGGCCACATGCAAATATAAAATATATTACCATAATCTGTCGTTTATCGTCAAATGTTTATTGTTTACTTTTTATTTAATTATTCTTCCATCTGACAGCGTCATATTCTTAATTTTTTTTTAATGTATTTTTATTAACAAGAAGAATATCTTAGCATTATAAATGATGTTGTAACTCAACAAGACTACATGTGTTTACATTAATAAGAATCTTGTTGTAATAAGAGGAATGTTTTTATAACACAAGTACTTTTTAAGAGAAATTTAACAAAGCTGATCTTGTTAATGGTACAACAATAGTTTTTTGGGTGTAGCGCAAAACTATTATTATTATCAGGATTGCCACTGAAAAATAATTGTGCTTACCAAATTAAAAAAAATATATATATTTTTTATTTTTATGGTATGAAAAACAAGAACAATTCATTAAACGTACATATCGATGTCCCATACGAAAAGTAGTATATTAAAATTGTCTTACGAAAAAAAGTATATATCACATTTAAACGAATAACATTTCATTTTTACTTAAATGACGAATATTATAATGTTCTCAAAATTTCATAGAAAATTAGTACAAAAACAGATTTCTGTGGAAAATTATTATGTTTCAAATTTTTAGACGAAAATTGGAGCTTTTTATTGAAATAGATTTTTTTCAAAATCATATTGCATTGCTTTTGTGTTGTAATATATGTCATTTGTAAAATTTGTTTGAGAAAATTTAAAATAATTACGCTATAATGATATAAAATATGCATTACCATATACTATATCGGTTACTGAGAAGGTTAGTGTGTTAGAATACAATCCGAAACGTCGCTGTTTCAAACACCAGCGAATGCAACATCAAAAAAATAAATATATAATGTTTTTCTTCACCGCGCGCGCTACCTCTTAGTAGATAACCTTCGAGAGTAAAAACATCAACCATGAAAAGTTATGATTCGGCGTTAATATGAAGGCTCCGCTATTTGAGTACAAATATAACATGTTTAAATGGTGAAACTGTTCAACCTATGTTCTTCAGAACTGTATTGCTAAACTAGTATTATTATAATTATTATTAGGACCGTAAGACATGTCCATTTTTAGGATTTTCTAGGTAATTTGTTATTGTCTCCTAAGAAATCTAGACTGTTCCATTAAATTTAGGTTTGATTTCAGGACTGATTTAAGTTTCTAATGGTCTGTGGTTTTTATTAAACGATTACATATATTTATTACAATGCTGGCCCCATTACAAAAAGGCCCGAATCATATATGCATTATATATATATATATATATATATATATATATATATATATATATATATATATATATATATATATATATATATATATATATATACATCTATCGACGCCCCTTACGAAAATAAAAATGTTATTTTTCGAGATTCAGAAAAAAAAGTATGTTTCTGTTGAGAAAAAAAAATATGTTTTGCCAGGAACTCCATTATGTTTTTGATATTTCTGAGAATATGCACATGTATATCTGTGTATCTACGAATATAAAAATGATTAAAATTTTGCAACGAAGATTGGAATCTTTTGTTGAACATGAATAATGCATATATGTTTGGTTATGTGGAAATTGAAACGAAAATGTTGTCAACAGACTCATTTTCAAATCAATATTCTGATGTTTTCTGCCACATTTTTGGCCAGAAAAATAATTAAAATAATTAAATAAATATCTTGGTAAGTTTGGTTGCAAATTATCCGCGGACAGATCCAGTTTTGTGCACTGTTTTCCTCTGTTAACTTCAATCTGTAAAATTCCACTTCCAATTAAC
Organism: Dryomyza anilis; assembly: GCA_951804985.1. NCBI lineage: Eukaryota > Metazoa > Arthropoda > Insecta > Diptera > Dryomyzidae > Dryomyza > Dryomyza anilis. The sequence goes on from OX638130.1 coordinate 43,247,237, forward strand.
CTATGTTTTCGGCAGCGACGCCAGCAAACTCGGAAGGAATCTCTATATCAAATATATACTCTCTGGTCACAATACATAAAATGTGTTTTTCAAACGAATTTAAATCGTTGGAGTAAAATAAATGGATTGAATTCACTGAAAAAACAAATTTTTGTACTGAGACCAGAGAGTATATATTTGATATAGAGTTTCCATACAGGTAGTTTCGCTGCCACTTTTGTCAAATAAATTCAAACATTGGTTATGTGGAAATTGATACGAAAATGTTGTCAACAGACACATTTTCAAATCAATATTCTGATGTTTTCTGCCACATTTTTGGCCAGAAAAATAATTAAAATTTATAAGGCGTTGGATTGCAAAATATCTTGGTAAGTTCGGTTGCAAATTATCCGCGGACAGATCCAGTTTTGTGCACTGTTTTCCTCTGTTAACTTCAATCTGTAAAATTCCACTTCCACATAACCAATGTTTTCGGCAGCGACGCCAGCAAACTCGGAAGGAATCTCTATATCAAATATATAGTCTCTGCTGAGACATCGAATTCAAAACCGTTTGTTTACATATTTTATATGAAATTCGATTGGAATTCGTTCGAAAGTCGGAACATGACCGTATAATAACAAGATTATCAAGTCACTTATAAAATAATTCTCGTTGGAATGATAACATTAGTCTTTCAATTTATTATATTGAATAAAAAGCACAATTTTCATTTTTGAAATTTATTGAAAATATTTATAGAAAATATAGTTTTGTGATGAAACTAGAGCCCTGGATTAACCGGGTGCCCGTAATACACGGGTATTAACTTTTCGAACTACCCGGGTAATTCTTTTGTTTTTTAGTCTGTTCATATGTCTGTCCATCCGTTTGCTTAATGTCGCAAAGTGAAAGAAGACCGCCCACTTTTACCTACGCATTTCTGACCAACTGCATTAAACAAAAGGATGGACATACATATGAACGAACGGTCAGGCGAACAAATAGACTACGGGTGGTTCGAATTGTTAATACCTGGATATTACGTATTTTAACTACTCGGGTATTACTCTGGCTTTCCAGGGTCAGGGAACCCGGATGTACTCGTATGAAATCGAGAGCTCTAGATGAAACAGCCGAATGAAACAGTGCAGATTTGCACTCTTGTTGCTGCATGTTTTTTGTGATCCTTGTTGCTGAATGGCCACATGCAAATATAAAATATATTACCATAATCTGTCGTTTATCGTCAAATGTTTATTGTTTACTTTTTATTTAATTATTCTTCCATCTGACAGCGTCATATTCTTAATTTTTTTTTAATGTATTTTTATTAACAAGAAGAATATCTTAGCATTATAAATGATGTTGTAACTCAACAAGACTACATGTGTTTACATTAATAAGAATCTTGTTGTAATAAGAGGAATGTTTTTATAACACAAGTACTTTTTAAGAGAAATTTAACAAAGCTGATCTTGTTAATGGTACAACAATAGTTTTTTGGGTGTAGCGCAAAACTATTATTATTATCAGGATTGCCACTGAAAAATAATTGTGCTTACCAAATTAAAAAAAATATATATATTTTTTATTTTTATGGTATGAAAAACAAGAACAATTCATTAAACGTACATATCGATGTCCCATACGAAAAGTAGTATATTAAAATTGTCTTACGAAAAAAAGTATATATCACATTTAAACGAATAACATTTCATTTTTACTTAAATGACGAATATTATAATGTTCTCAAAATTTCATAGAAAATTAGTACAAAAACAGATTTCTGTGGAAAATTATTATGTTTCAAATTTTTAGACGAAAATTGGAGCTTTTTATTGAAATAGATTTTTTTCAAAATCATATTGCATTGCTTTTGTGTTGTAATATATGTCATTTGTAAAATTTGTTTGAGAAAATTTAAAATAATTACGCTATAATGATATAAAATATGCATTACCATATACTATATCGGTTACTGAGAAGGTTAGTGTGTTAGAATACAATCCGAAACGTCGCTGTTTCAAACACCAGCGAATGCAACATCAAAAAAATAAATATATAATGTTTTTCTTCACCGCGCGCGCTACCTCTTAGTAGATAACCTTCGAGAGTAAAAACATCAACCATGAAAAGTTATGATTCGGCGTTAATATGAAGGCTCCGCTATTTGAGTACAAATATAACATGTTTAAATGGTGAAACTGTTCAACCTATGTTCTTCAGAACTGTATTGCTAAACTAGTATTATTATAATTATTATTAGGACCGTAAGACATGTCCATTTTTAGGATTTTCTAGGTAATTTGTTATTGTCTCCTAAGAAATCTAGACTGTTCCATTAAATTTAGGTTTGATTTCAGGACTGATTTAAGTTTCTAATGGTCTGTGGTTTTTATTAAACGATTACATATATTTATTACAATGCTGGCCCCATTACAAAAAGGCCCGAATCATATATGCATTATATATATATATATATATATATATATATATATATATATATATATATATATATATATATATATATATATATATATACATCTATCGACGCCCCTTACGAAAATAAAAATGTTATTTTTCGAGATTCAGAAAAAAAAGTATGTTTCTGTTGAGAAAAAAAAATATGTTTTGCCAGGAACTCCATTATGTTTTTGATATTTCTGAGAATATGCACATGTATATCTGTGTATCTACGAATATAAAAATGATTAAAATTTTGCAACGAAGATTGGAATCTTTTGTTGAACATGAATAATGCATATATGTTTGGTTATGTGGAAATTGAAACGAAAATGTTGTCAACAGACTCATTTTCAAATCAATATTCTGATGTTTTCTGCCACATTTTTGGCCAGAAAAATAATTAAAATAATTAAATAAATATCTTGGTAAGTTTGGTTGCAAATTATCCGCGGACAGATCCAGTTTTGTGCACTGTTTTCCTCTGTTAACTTCAATCTGTAAAATTCCACTTCCAATTAACCTATGTTTTCGGCAGCGACGCCAGCAAACTCGGAAGGAATCTCTATATCAAATATATACTCTCTGGTCACAATACATAAAATGTGTTTTTCAAACGAATTTAAATCGTTGGAGTAAAATAAATGGATTGAATTCACTGAAAAAACAAATTTTTGTACTGAGACCAGAGAGTATATATTTGATATAGAGTTTCCATACAGGTAGTTTCGCTGCCACTTTTGTCAAATAAATTCAAACATTGGTTATGTGGAAATTGATACGAAAATGTTGTCAACAGACACATTTTCAAATCAATATTCTGATGTTTTCTGCCACATTTTTGGCCAGAAAAATAATTAAAATTTATAAGGCGTTGGATTGCAAAATATCTTGGTAAGTTCGGTTGCAAATTATCCGCGGACAGATCCAGTTTTGTGCACTGTTTTCCTCTGTTAACTTCAATCTGTAAAATTCCACTTCCACATAACCAATGTTTTCGGCAGCGACGCCAGCAAACTCGGAAGGAATCTCTATATCAAATATATAGTCTCTGCTGAGACATCGAATTCAAAACCGTTTGTTTACATATTTTATATGAAATTCGATTGGAATTCGTTCGAAAGTCGGAACATGACCGTATAATAACAAGATTATCAAGTCACTTATAAAATAATTCTCGTTGGAATGATAACATTAGTCTTTCAATTTATTATATTGAATAAAAAGCACAATTTTCATTTTTGAAATTTATTGAAAATATTTATAGAAAATATAGTTTTGTGATGAAACTAGAGCCCTGGATTAACCGGGTGCCCGTAATACACGGGTATTAACTTTTCGAACTACCCGGGTAATTCTTTTGTTTTTTAGTCTGTTCATATGTCTGTCCATCCGTTTGCTTAATGTCGCAAAGTGAAAGAAGACCGCCCACTTTTACCTACGCATTTCTGACCAACTGCATTAAACAAAAGGATGGACATACATATGAACGAACGGTCAGGCGAACAAATAGACTACGGGTGGTTCGAATTGTTAATACCTGGATATTACGTATTTTAACTACTCGGGTATTACTCTGGCTTTCCAGGGTCAGGGAACCCGGATGTACTCGTATGAAATCGAGAGCTCTAGATGAAACAGCCGAATGAAACAGTGCAGATTTGCACTCTTGTTGCTGCATGTTTTTTGTGATCCTTGTTGCTGAATGGCCACATGCAAATATAAAATATATTACCATAATCTGTCGTTTATCGTCAAATGTTAATTGTTTACTTTTTATTTAATTATTCTTCCATCTGACAGCGTCATATTCTTAATTTTTTTTTAATGTATTTTTATTAACAAGAAGAATATCTTAGCATTATAAATGATGTTGTAACTCAACAAGACTACATGTGTTTACATTAATAAGAATCTTGTTGTAATAAGAGGAATGTTTTTATAACACAAGTACTTTTTAAGAGAAATTTAACAAAGCTGATCTTGTTAATGGTACAACAATAGTTTTTTGGGTGTAGCGCAAAACTATTATTATTATCAGGATTGCCACTGAAAAATAATTGTGCTTACCAAATTAAAAAAAATATATATATTTTTTATTTTTATGGTATGAAAAACAAGAACAATTCATTAAACGTACATATCGATGTCCCATACGAAAAGTAGTATATTAAAATTGTCTTACGAAAAAAAGTATATATCACATTTAAACGAATAACATTTCATTTTTACTTAAATGACGAATATTATAATGTTCTCAAAATTTCATAGAAAATTAGTACAAAAACAGATTTCTGTGGAAAATTATTATGTTTCAAATTTTTAGACGAAAATTGGAGCTTTTTATTGAAATAGATTTTTTTCAAAATCATATTGCATTGCTTTTGTGTTGTAATATATGTCATTTGTAAAATTTGTTTGAGAAAATTTAAAATAATTACGCTATAATGATATAAAATATGCATTACCATATACTATATCGGTTACTGAGAAGGTTAGTGTGTTAGAATACAATCCGAAACGTCGCTGTTTCAAACACCAGCGAATGCAACATCAAAAAAATAAATATATAATGTTTTTCTTCACCGCGCGCGCTACCTCTTAGTAGATAACCTTCGAGAGTAAAAACATCAACCATGAAAAGTTATGATTCGGCGTTAATATGAAGGCTCCGCTATTTGAGTACAAATATAACATGTTTAAATGGTGAAACTGTTCAACCTATGTTCTTCAGAACTGTATTGCTAAACTAGTATTATTATAATTATTATTAGGACCGTAAGACATGTCCATTTTTAGGATTTTCTAGGTAATTTGTTATTGTCTCCTAAGAAATCTAGACTGTTCCATTAAATTTAGGTTTGATTTCAGGACTGATTTAAGTTTCTAATGGTCTGTGGTTTTTATTAAACGATTACATATATTTATTACAATGCTGGCCCCATTACAAAAAGGCCCGAATCATATATGCATTATATATATATATATATATATATATATATATATATATATATATATATATATATATATATATATATATATATATACATCTATCGACGCCCCTTACGAAAATAAAAATGTTATTTTTCGAGATTCAGAAAAAAAAGTATGTTTCTGTTGAGAAAAAAAAATATGTTTTGCCAGGAACTCCATTATGTTTTTGATATTTCTGAGAATATGCACATGTATATCTGTGTATCTACGAATATAAAAATGATTAAAATTTTGCAACGAAGATTGGAATCTTTTGTTGAACATGAATAATGCATATATGTTTTGGGCATTTTTGTAAGGGGGCCAGCATTGTAATAAATATATGTAATCGTTTAATAAAGACCACATTTGAAACTTAAATCAGTCCTGAAATCAAACCTAAATTTAATGGAACAGTCTAGATTTCTTAGGAGACAATAACAAATGACCTCGAAAATCCTAAAAATGGACATGTCTTACGGTCCTAATAATAATTATAATAATACTAGTTTAGCAATACAGTTCTGAAGAACATAGGTTGAACAGTCTCACCATTTAATCATGTTATATTTGTACTCAAATAGCGGAGCCTACATTTTAACGCCGAATCATAACTTTTCATGGTTGATGTTTTTACTCTCGAAGGTTATCTACCAAGAGTAAGCGCGCGCGGTGAAGAAAAACATTTTATATTTATTTTTTTGATGTTGCATTCGCTGGTGTTTGAAACAGCGACGTTTCGGATTGTATTCTAACACACTAACCTTCTCAGTAACCGATATAGTATATGGTAATGCATATTTTATATCATTATAGCGTAATTATTTTAAATTTTCTCAAACAAATTTTACAAATGACATATATTACAACACAAAAGCAATGCAATATGATTTTGAAAAAAATCTATTTCAATAAAAAGCTCCAATTTTCGTCTAAAAATTTGAAACATAATAATTTTCCACAGAAATCTGTTTTTGTACTAATTTTCTATGAAATTTTGAGAACATTATAATATTCGTAATTTAAGTAAAAATGAAATGTTATTCGTTTAAATGTGATATATACTGTTTTTCGTAAGACAATTTTAATATACTAGTTTTCGTATGGGACATCGATTTGTACCTTTAATGAATTGTTCTTGTTTTTCATACAATAAAAATAAAAAATATATATATTTTTTTTTAATTTGGTAAGCACAATTATTTTTCAGTGGCAATCCTGATAATAATAATAGTTTTGCGCTACACCCAAAAAAATATTGTTGTACCATTAACAAGATCAGCTTTGTTAAATTTCTCTTAAAAAGTACTTGTGTTATAAAAACATTCCTGTTATTACAACAAGATTCTTATTAGTTCAAATACATGTAGTCTTGTTGAGTTACAACATCATTTATAATGCTAAGATATTCTTCTTGTTAATAAAAATAGATTAAAAAAAAATTAAGAATATGACGCTGTCAGATGGAAAAATAATTAAATAAAAAGTAAACTATAAAAATTGGAGAAAAACACAGGTAACGATAAAAATAATAAACGACAGATTATGGTAATATATTTTATATTTGCATGTGGCCATTCAGCAACAAGGATCACAAAAAACATGCAGCAACAAGAGTGCAAATCTTCACTGTTTCATTCAGCTGTTTCATCTAGAGCTCTCGATTAAAATACGTAATATCCAGGTATTAACAATTCGAACCACCCGTAGTCTATTTGTTCGCCTGACCGTTCGTTCATATGTATGTCCGTCCTTTTGTTTAATGCAGTTGGTCTGAAATGCGTAGCTAAAAGTGGGCGGTCATCTTTCACTTTGCGACATTAAGCAAACGGATGGACAGACATATGAACAAACGGCCAGACTAAAAAACAAAAGAATTACCCGGGTAGTTCGAAAAGTTAATACCCGTGTATTAGGGGCACCCGGTTAATCCAGGGCTCTAGTTTCATCACAAAACTATATTTTCTATATTTTCTATAAATATTTTCAATAAATTTCAAAAATGAAAATTGTGCTTTTTATTCAATATAATAAATTGAAAGAATAATGTTATTATTCCAACAAGAATTATTTTATAAGTGACTTGATAATCTTGTTATTATACGGTCATGTTCCGACTTTCGAACGAATTCCAATCGAATTTCATATAAAATATGTAAACAAACGGTTTTGAATTCGATGTCTCAGCAGAGAATATATATTTGATATAGAGATTCCTTCCGAGTTTGCTGGCGTCGCTGCCGAAAACATTGGTTATGTGGAAGTGGAATTTTACAGATTGAAGTTAACAGAGGAAAACAGTGCACAAAACTGGATCTGTCCGCGGATAATTTGCAACCGAACTTACCAAGATATTTTGCAATCCAACGCCTTATAAATTTTAATTATTTTTCTGGCCAAAAATGTGGCAGAAAACATCAAATGTGTCTGTTGACAACATTTTCGTTTCAATTTCCACATAACCAATGGTTGAATTTATTTGACAAAAGTGGCAGCGAAACTACCTGTATGGAAACTCTATATCAAATATATACTCTCTGGTCACAGTACAAAAAATTGTTTTTTCAGTGAATTCAATCCATTTATTTTACTTCAACGATTTAAATTCGTTTGAAAAACACATTTTATGTATTGTGACCAGAGAGTATATATTTGATATAGAGATTCCTTCCGAGTTTGCTGGCGTTGCTGCCGAAAACATTGGTAATGTGTAAGTGGAATTTTACAGATTGAAGTTAACAGAGGAAAACAGTGCACAAAACTGGATCTGTCCGCGGATAATTTGCTACCAAACTTACCAAGATATTTTGCAATCCAACGCCTTATAAATTTTAGTTATTTTTCTGGCCAAAAATGTGGCAGAAAACATCAGAATATTGATTTGAAAATGTGTCTGTTGACAACATTTTCGTTTCAATTTCCACATAACCAATGTTTGAATTTATTTGACAAAAGTGGCAGCGAAACTACCTGTATGGAAACTCTATATCAAATATATACTCTCTGGTCACAGTACAAAAATTTGTTTTTTCAGTAAATTCAATCCATTTATTTTACTTCAACGATTTAAATTCGTTTGAAAAACACATTTTATGTATTGTGACCAGAGAGTATATATTTGATATAGAGATTCCTTCCGAGTTTGCTGGCGTTGCTGCCGAAAACATTGGTAATGTGTAAGTGGAATTTTACAGATTGAAGTTAACAGAGGAAAACAGTGCACAAAACTGGATCTGTCCGCGGATAATTTGCTACCAAACTTACCAAGATATTTTGCAATCCAACGCCCTATAAATTTTAGTTATTTTTCTGGCCAAAAATGTGGCAGAAAACATCAGAATATTGATTTGAAAATGTGTCCGTTGCCAACATTTTCTTTTCAATTTCCACATAACCAATGTTTGAATTTATTTGACAAAAGTGGCAGCGAAACTACCTGTATGGAAACTCTATATCAAATATATACTCTCTGATTGTGACATCGAATTCAAAACCGTTTGTTTACAAATTTTATATGAAAATCGATCGGAATTCATGCTTGAACATGGAACCTTCGACTGGCAGCCCAACGCACTAACCTCTGACGATTTAATTGAATAGAGCAGTTTAAAAATATATGAGATTCCCTAACCGAAAATATAGTGCATGGTTTCCATGCGATCACTCATTGTGATAGCAAAAGTTAAAATGTTTCAAAATTCCATATCCCTTGGAGATACCGCTTGTTATAAAACGTCGAAATATTGATGACGATTGATAGAGTGAATGATTATAAGCATGATACAAATATTTACAGGTACAATCACTCTCTCATTTTTTTCCAATGTTTACTTCAGGTGACGCAAGGCAAGTTTTTTGAAGTTTAGTTTTAAAATCAAAACAAAATCGACTATTAAAAAAAATCTCATACAAAATTCTATAGAAATGGAAAATAATTATCAAGGTATGCTTTGCGATAACTTCAACATGTTCACAAAAATTTTTATAATCAAAACAAAATCTGAAAAATATTTTTCATATTTTCTTTGAATATAAATTTCAATTTTTGAAAATTTGAATTTGAATCAAAACAAAATATTTCAAAATTTGCCAAAAAAAACTTGCCTAATGTCAGAGTGATCGTACCTGTAAATATTTGTAATGTGTGTGAAGATATCCATAAAAAGATATCCATAAATGTTAACTGCTTAACAGATGTGGGACATATGTTAAATAATTTTTAACTGATCTAAAAATGAATAAAAACTCTAAAAATGGTTTTTTTAATAGTTTTATTAGACTAAAAGGCTTAAATCATTAATATATTGTAGTTTTTAATCAGATTATTAACTACGATTTAGTAAAAAACTGAATTCCGATCGAAAAAAAAAAATGAATTTTGTACGAAATTAAAATTGCTGCAGATTTTAAAAAAATGCCTCCCGACAGAAGTGTGATACCACGTTGAAATCCTCAACACCATAGCTATCACGCTAACTAGGTGTGTACTCGGAGAATCTTCTCTGGACCTCACAATTTGCGTCCAAAGTAACCTCCAAATATGTACATTTTTCATGAAAATAGCCCAACTGTAGACCACTCCCATTTTTAAAACAATGCCTCCCCAACCAAGTGGAACAACTTTTTGGAATCGTTATGCCCTTATCTAGTTATGGATAGTAGGTCACCACGCGGAGAATCGTCTCTGGACTTCGCAATTTGCGTCCAAAGTGACCTCAAAATATGAACAATTTAATGTTAAGTAATAGTTAAAATAATGAATTTGGAGCAAATTCGATGCCGGATTTTATTGCGTGACAAGTTCTCATACCACACGTTGTCAAGTATTTTCTTGCATTATCGACAAGGAAGTGCACTGCATTACCGATGAGGTAGTGCAACAGGGTAACACCGATAAAAAATATTATGAAAACGGCGCAAAAAAAAATTTGTTAGGTATAATTTTAGGACCAATTAAAAAGAGAAAACGCACAAATAAATGGAAGATTCACTTGGAGACGTCTACATCTTCCGCATAATGTCTATGCCATGTCCCACCATATGATATGAAATTATTCTATAAACAGAAATATTCATTTGAATTTCAAGAAGAAATATACTGTGTAAAACAGAAAAGTAAAGAACACAAATGATTTACTAAATCGTTACCTGAGAACGTGTTTCCCCCATACGCCATTTAGTCCGGTTCGAGTCAAACAATAACGAACATTTACATTCATTTTTTTCGAAATCTACGCGTTAACTATTTTTTTATATTCGTAATTAATTACAGGATAAATTTGCTCCATATACCAAAAATTGGTGTATGGAGCAATACAATGTTAAGTAAACGATAAAATAATGAATTTGGGAAAAGTCGATTCTGAATATCTCAGATGTAATAAGGATATCGAAAAATAGAAATCGGTATTACAACTACAGTATATAAGTGATAAAGATCCAATACGTAATTTAAAGCAAACAAAAATGGCGTATGGGACAAACAAATTCGCAGCTTACTATATTTGGGAAAAAATCCTAAGAAATCCAACATGTGATATTTTGAACACGAATGGTAACACGCATGACATGGCACAAAATGAAGTAACAAAAAAAAGATGAAATCGAAGATTCACTTGAATGCTTCGTCTACATCTTCTTATGAAAGCCCTTACCAGTTATACCAAAGTATATATGGATTTTATTATTATTATATTAGTCACAAGATGACATATTCACATATAGAATATATTTGGATTTTAAAAATGGTTTTGTTGGATTCGTTTCTATCTAAAGGATGGATAAAATCAAAAATGCAGGCATATTTATATATCAATACTATTTCCGGTATATTAAATATGCGAATTAATTTTAAGAGCGAATTTTAGTGAATACAATTTTGAATAGTAGGAAATTCGTTAGGATATTGATACTGGTATCGAAATTTTTGTAAAAATAATATCTATCGAAATTTGAGGTTATGGCCGATTTGGAAGATGTAGAAATATATTGGTTAAATGACAGTCAAACCATTCGAAAGGTCTCATTTTTAGACATTTTTTGGTACCATTGTCATTCAATCATTTGAATCCTCCGTTCTCTAAAACGACTCCAAACTTTTGAAAAATATATAAACAATAACAGCTGATCATCGAGCTAGCAACGAATTTTACAACAACTTTATTTGAATTTTTCTTGTGGTTGTTGTAAAAATCGTTGTCTGTGGGCAACACTCTACTGGTCTGACATTTCATAGAAGAACAAAAGTCAGGGATGTCATAACAAACAAGATCCACAAAAAATAACCCTAAATGTAAACAAATGCTGTTAACAGATCAATATTAAGGACAATGAACTTTGGAGATTATTTTGGACGCAAATTGCGAAGTCCAGAGACGATTCTCCGCGTGATGACCTACTATCCATAACTAGATTAGGGTATAATGATTCCAAAAAGGTGTTCCACTTGGTTGGGGAGGCATTTTTTTAAAAATGGGAGTGGTTCTACAGTTGGGCTATTTTCATGAAAAATGTTCATATTTAGAGGTTACTTTGGACGCAAATTGCGAAGTCCAGAGACGATTCTCCGCGTGATGACCTACTAACCATAAATAGATTAGGGCACAACGATTCAAAAACGTGCTCCACTTATTTGGGGAGGCATTTTTTTAAAAATGGGAGTGGTTCTACTGTTGGGCTATTTTCATGAAAAATGTTCATATTTAGAGGTTACTTTGGACGCAAATTGTGAAGTCCAGAGACGATTCTCCGCGTGGTGACCTACTATCCATAACTAGATAAGGGCATAACGATTCCAAAAAGGTGTTCCACTTGGTTGGGGAGGCATTGTTTTAAAAATGGGAGTGGTTCTACAGTTGGGCTATTTTCATGAAAAATGTACATATTTGGAGGTTACTTTGGACGCAAATTGTGAGGTCCAGAGAAGATTCTCCGAGTACACACCTAGTTAGCGTGATAGCTATGGTGTTGAGGATTCCATCGTGGTATCACACTTTTGTCGGGAGGCATTTTTTTAATATCTGCAGCAATTTTAATTTCGTATAAAATTCATTTTTTTTTTGTGTCTAATTCGATTTTTACTAAATCATAGGCAATAATCTTATTGAAAACTATAATATATTAATGATTTAAGCCTTTTAGTCAACTAAATACATTAAAAATACTATTTTTTAGAGTTTTTATTCATTTTTAGAGCTGTCAAAAAACTTTTAACATATCTCCCACAGTGTTAAACATATGTTCCACATATGTTAACATTTATGGATATCTTTTTATGGATATCTTCACACACATATATTTGTATCATGATTACAAGCATGAATAAATCGCAATAATACTTAATGGGTGAGTTTTTATACATTTTTGTATTGAAAAAAATTAAGTGCAAATTTGTAATAAACGAAATTTATATTTTTAAGGATTAAGTCGATAATTTAAACTCACAAATCAGTCGTATTAGACGCCTCTATCGGCGGCGGCTGGATTGCCTTAAAATGACGACTAAGCCGCGGCGCCGCCGCCAAGCCGACACGACTTGGAACTCCGCCTCAGGAAATATAAATCTACGATAGCAATAAAAACAACGTGGAGTTGAATTTTATTGAATTAGCGTATAACTTACTGAATTCTTCAAAAGATTGGCAAATGTTTGCTTAAACTTTTTTAAACAAATGTCCAGTTCTGTAATGTTGTTGAAAGTAGAATTTACTAATGATTTCTCAACAACTTTATATAGATGTTTATAAGGAGTCCACATGTCTTCTGATATTCCTTTAAATAAATTATTTTTAACAGCTTCATATAAAATTATTTATTATTTAATGTTACCATCCATAGTGATTTATTTGTCTTTTTTAAACAATACAAAAAATCATTTATTTACAAAAACGTTATAAACCAAATTGCTCAATAGCTACTTGCTTATTAAAACCATAAATGTATAGGAATGTTAACACAGGGTACATCCGAAAATTATTATTTAGCAATTTACCTTAAATATTTTACGGTACAACAATTCACCGTAATCAATTTATCGAATACCCAAGTAGCACAATCAACTGAGAAAATAAAAGTAATATGGCATAAAACTGTATGAACGTCGTGTAAATACTGTAAGTGTAGGTCTTTATATCCTTTCGAATTCACCGTGTAAAGGTTTACTGAACTAATAATACTACTCGTAAAAAGTGACATTAGTTGTTTGTGTGGTAGGAACTACACAACCTTAATAGAGGTCTCACGACGATTGCATGCTTCCCAGCAAGAACACTATCGGTCATGTGAGCAGTAATATTACTATAATACTAATAGTTTAGCACTACAGTCCAGTATCGAACTTCGGCCCAGCTCTCTCACCATTTTGAGCTGTGCGTGTTATATTTGTACTCAAAGTGGTGGGACCTACAGTTTATTGCCGAATCCGAACGTCGGTTGAGAGCTTTTCATAGGCAATTGTTTTACTCTCGTAGGTTTGCCATTTACTGACGAGAGGTAGCGCGGTATAGAAAAATGTTTCTATGAAAAGATGTTGTTAGCCCCAGTCCAGGCTTGAACCGGGGACCTTTCGGCAGTCCAACGCACTAACCACTGAGCTACCGCGGCTACTATAGTATACTATATATTAAATACGTTTAGATGCATATTTTATGTCATTCGATAAAATGTTCTTAAACGATGCAGATATCAAAATTGAAATCTTATAAATTAAGTGTTTTATTTAGTTCGTGTTGTTTTATTTAGTACTCCAAATTAAATGACTAGTACAACTTTCCACAGTTAATATTCAGATTCAGTTCAGCTCGCGTGATTCAATTATATTGTTTTTCAAATCACCTGATCTGTCTGTTAAACCGGCTAGTGACATTTCTCTTTAACAAACTAAATAAAAGTGAACTATAAGTGTCGGTTATCAAGGTAATAATGACTATGAAAATTGACATAAAAACCTATTTATGTTTTTATTCATTAACTGAAAATAGTAAGTGATGAAATTTATTTGAGGAGCAAGCAAACACCTAATGAATGACTATTTTATAGCAAGAAATAAGCGAAAAATAAGTCTTTATAAGAAGTAAAGCGTTTTTAAAGTGATTTTTTTTGTATTCATTGTGACGGGAATTCACTATTATAATAGTAGATAAGCTTCTGCCAACTATAATGTAGTGAACAACTATCATTTTTTGTACATGTTACATACAAAAAATGTATTTAGTTTAAACTAGTTTATGATAAACTTTATCTTCGTTACGATAAATAGTTCCAAGTCTGTCATTAATTAAAATAAAATGTTCAATACATATTACGACTACAGCCGCGTCCATACAATATTATAAATTTAATTTTGATAAAGAATAGTTGTAGGGTGTCGCATTTTTTATTTTTGTTCATGTCAAATATTCAAAAATTTCAGTTCATACGATGGTACGATGAATTGTGCATACGATGAATTGTGCATACGATGAATTGTGCATACGATGAATTGTGTTCGATGAATTGTGTTCGATGAATTGTGATACGATGAATTGTTTGAGATGAATTGTCCGCGAACCGGCGAACATACGTTATATTCCCAGCAAGAACACTACCGGTCATATGAGCAGTAATATTACAAGCATCAAAACTGAAAGTTTCAGTAAAAGTTTCTATAACATTGTTAAGAGGGATAAATGTGACCGTAACTTTTGTGTGCGTGTGAATTTTTACACATCTGCAACGAGATAAAATTAAATAGATGTTTATAACTATTCTGTTGGTAATAAGTGACGATTAAATTACTTGTAAATTTACAAAATTTTTTACGTAACATAAAATGTTTTAATTTTGAGGTTAGGGACGGTTAAATTAATAGTAAATTAACCAATATTAAATCAAATAAAACCAAAAAACTCAAAATTCCATAGTTTTCATTTTTATTGCGTTGAATATAATGCGCATTACATTCAACATGTTTGCATTACAAAATTGTCAATTAAAACGACTTTTGTTTGCCTTTGTTATGCTTCCTTCCATGCATTTGTTTAATGCAGATGACCCTTCCACTTTGATGTTATCTATAATATGAATAGATAAATAAGCAATATATACAAATACTCTTTTCAATATACTTTCTATTAATGTTTATCAATTGTTTTTAATTTAAGTAACATATTTTTTCAACTCCTGCTGTAGCGGCTAGTGTTGC
Source organism: Dryomyza anilis (assembly GCA_951804985.1). Classification (NCBI taxonomy): domain Eukaryota; kingdom Metazoa; phylum Arthropoda; class Insecta; order Diptera; family Dryomyzidae; genus Dryomyza; species Dryomyza anilis. Next base: position 43,262,838 of record OX638130.1, read on the forward strand.
AAACGTAATAAAAAACCTACAAATTAAAAATGGTGGCAAACCGACCCGCAAAAATATTAGTTTTCATTACTAGTAAAATTACGGGTCATATATCTATCATTGATCCTGCAGGGATGTATTTCAAATTATTTATGTATGAGTGAGAAAATATAATATTGTCTTTGTGTTGGAGTTTCGGTAAGGCATGTCTTGCTAGGTTTTGATTTGATTAGCATTTTCTGTGTTTCGAAACATAGGCTGCATTCAGCGACATCAGCAGTTGCGAAACTGCTCAGTTACTAATCGCTCGTTGTTACTGAATGCACCGCTATCTCAGCAGTCAATTTACAAATTAATTTATTATTAATATTTTATACAACTCTTTAATTGATTGAAAACATATTTTCCAATCTAAATTCCATTTTTGTTTATAAATATTTGAGTTAAAATGTCATCGAATGTCATCGAAAGGAAAGGCAGCGCAAATGTAGCGCAAAATTTTTATGCTGGAAAAAATGTCGACCGCTCACTAAACATGTTGAGGGTAGCATGCCATTCAAGCTCAAATTGCTCAACAGCTCCACAAATGCGGAGGTCGCTGAATGCAGCCATAGTTTTAACCAAGTAAATTGTCAAAAAATAGTTTATTCAAATGCAAATAAAATTTTATGTTGGTATTGTAACATTTTTATGGCAAATTTGACAGATTCTGCTGGACAATATAATAATGTTTACACGGTTAAAAATATTTGGTTATTTTTTAAACTTTTTTGGATTGTATATATGTCTCGACCAAAAAAAGATTAAATTGTAATAATCCTTAAAGATTAAAAAAAGTGTGTAATACCTCTCTGCATTACATTGTAATACATGTTGTATTACTTTGCATGTAATCCTACGGGATTAAAATTAATTCTGAAAAAGATTGAAATACGGATTTGTTTTTGTAAAAAAAGTTTAAAAATATATATTTTATATTATAAATAATATATTTTTAATATTTTCATTATTATTTTATTTTTATAATTAATAACTCTTTGTACACTCTTTAATTATTTTTCATCTCTTTCGAAATTATTTTCATGTCATCAGCTCACACCTTGTCCCCTACAGATCTTCTAACATACCACCAACTAGCTCTACTGTCATTTACTATTAGAGCTATTTAAACATATTGTCGTCGAAAAAGGCATTTTGAATTATATGTTACTAACATGGCTACATTATCACAGGTTCGAATCTCGGCCGTGGTCCTAATTTTTTTTTTTAATTTTAAAAAAAAAAAAAATTTATTCTTATTTCTTCACTTTTTTTTATTTTCTTTTTTTTTATTATTAATTTCAATAGCTAGAAGTATTTTAAATGTGACAAAAGTTAGTTGCTTTATTATTTATTTATCTTTGAATAATTTTTTTCATAATTCGTAAGTAATAATTACAAAAAAATAAATAAAATCAGAAAGAATAAAACAAAAATTAAAAAAAAAAATGCCCTGGCCGAGATTCGAACCTGCAAGTCTGAACTAAATTTAGTAAGTATGGTTTACAATTTAATTTTTTAACTATTTGAGTTTAATTTTTAAACCTTTTTGGTTTAAAATTATTAAATAAACCGACAAATATTTGAGTTTAAATTTTAATTTAAATTTAAATTTTTAAACCATTTGGATTATTTTATAAACTAAAAAAATTACATTTCCATGTTTAATAAGAAATATATTAAATTTCAATCTGATAAAGTTTAAAAATGGGTGTAAACTATTGGTAAGTTTAAAAATTAGACATAAAAGTATTGAAATCATCTGCAATCCAAAGAAAGGGTTTAAAAAATATTCCAACATTTTTTACCGTGTAATAAATGTACGAAACCGGTTTCCTCTTATTATGTAGTAAATTCCAACGAATGTGTAAAAATAAAATTTACACATAAAAGTATGTAAAACGTGTACACATCTGTATGTCAAAATACAATTTTATGAGTGTAAAAAATGCACACAAAACCCTGTATTTATTCACATAATGCGTGTTAAAAAAAGCATAACAGAACGCGTAGTTTTTTTATGGTTAAATATTATTAGAAAACTTTATATCATCTCAACGGGGCGTATTCAGCAAATATTAAAAAAATTCTGTACACAAAATAAAAAAGTTCACAACTGTTTAACGAACGTCCGCAAACATGAATGTACATCTTGGGAGATGTCATTTCAATTGCACACAAATTAAATTCATATTCACCAACAATCCGCCCCTTGCATATTTATTTTATTTAAAATATGCAAACTTTCTTTTCTGTAGAGTCTTCTAAAATGGCACAGACAAGAGCGTTCGCGTCAGCTAATGATCTTGTTACACATATATGTGTGTGTGCTAGACGTCATTTTTACACACTTCAATGTGTTTATATACAAAAAATTCCAGAATCTGTAAATTTACCATTTTAACAGTTCGTTTCAGCTCAAAACAGTTCATTTGTGTAAAATAACATATTTTTTATGAAAAACACGTCAGATGTTTATTTTTACGGACGTATTAGTGATTTTATTTGAAAAAATGAGTAAATTAACTGTAATAAATGTAGCAAATTCACTATTCCTAAATCAGATTTCTTAGAGTGCTGGATACAGATTTTTTGCCAATTATCCGTAGGGCAAGGTTCATATTTTATTTTGTGATAAAGTTTGCATCTGCAACATGGCGAAATCGTGCGATATAAAGTACCAAAAATTGGCTCTTTTAAAACTTTGACTCGATTTTGTGCAAAAGCTCGACGTATAGGAAAAGACCGAAATTAACCAGAATTGATAGGTTTCATTCCAGATTAGGCTAACAACCCTCAATTAGTAAAACAAATGAATTGCACAATATTAATGGACAGTGGTGGAGTGGAAGTGTACTGGCTTTGCAATCCGAAGGAAGGGAGTTCAAATCACCGTGGAACATAGTGTAATGATAATGTTTTTTCAATTAATAATAATTTAATTAAAATAATACAATTTAATTTAATTAATTTCTGAAGCAGAAAAACGGAATAAAAAATTCATTATATTATTCAATACACACAGAAAAAAAGGGTGTAAATATAACTAAAATGTTAATCAATTCAATTAATTTTTAATTAAAACTCAACATATGTATCTTATAGTACTATGGAATTCCATATTCGTAATAATGAGAATATGTTAATTGGAGAAACTTTAATTAATTTTTTGTCATATTGATATTAAAGTTGTTATATATATTTTATTTTTTATTGGGAATTTTTAAATCATTAATTAATTAGTAACATCAATTAAAAATTTCATTCGATAGAAATTGGATCAATTAAATATTTTGTTAAATTAAATAAAATATTTGTCGAATAGAAACATATGAAAATAAAAATATTAAATAAGTATTTATACTTTTTGATATGCTTTGTAAAATTATTTCAACCTAACGAATGTTTTACCGAAGTCAGTTTTCACAACTTCTACAGGTGGGCCAATTAATTGAGTCCAACATAAAATTTGATATTCGCTTTTTAATGATTCAATATGTAACAAAATGAGCATCATAAAATTAAATCCAGAAGAAAAAAACAGTGTTGCAATTTAAGGAAATGAATAAATCAAAAGTAACAAATAAAAGTAGTACTATTAAAGATTTAGTTGTATTGAAATTATATTAAATTTATTCCTATTAATATTTTAATTAGAAAATGAGTAAATGCAATTAATTAATTAGTAAATACATTCATATTTTCAATTGGAATACGATTTTGTTTGCTATTAATATCAATTGTTATATATACGTACACTATTTTTTTCTATATATACGTTATATGAATACCCTTAATATAATTTTTTTTTAATAAGGGTATTCATATAACGTGTTAAGTCGTGCTAAATTGTTAAATTGTTAAAGTTAGCACCTTTTTATATGAACGTACTTTTTCTTGTTAACTTAAAAATGCTGTCAAAATGTATAATTTGCATCTAAATATTTTAGTTTCCAGTGCTTAGTAAAACTCCTAAATGAATAACACACAATTAACAATGATGAATTTTAAACTAGTCTTAACAAATTAGATTTGTCAAATATAAACACATCTCAGAGCTTCATAAGTTGCTATTCCCTGCTATGTCGATTTCCATACAAAAATTGCAGGACTTAACAAGTTATATGAATACCCATATTGTATTTACATTGTATAACTGTACTCTAAAAATGTTTACTTACTTAAATGGCCCTTACAACCGTGGGTCGGTTTTGGTCGCTGAGATGAAGCCGCGCCAGTCGGATCTGCTTTGCGCGCGCTGACGCCAGTTAGAAATACCAAGCTTTGCCAGTTTGTCCTCAACTTGGTCTTTCCAACGCAGATTTGGACGCCCTCTTCTACGCTGTCCACCTTCGAGTTTCGATTCAAGCACCTTCTTTGCTGAAGTGTTTTCATCCATTCGTTCGACATGACCTAGCCAGCGAAGCCGCTGGATCTTGATGCGCTTGACTAAGTCAATGTCGTCGAATAACTCATACAGCTCGTGGTTAATCCTGATTCGATACTTGTTAGCAAAGCCGATAGGGCCAAAGATTTTACGGAGAATCTTTCTCTCGAACGCTCCCAGTACTCTCTCGTCGGTGGAGGCCAACGTCCATATTTCTGCACCATAAAGTAGGACGGGCATGATGAGTTACTTGTAGAGCGTTATTTTTGTACGGAATCGCTTCTCAATTGCCAACTGAGCCCAAAGTAGCACCTGTTGGCAAGAGTTATTCTCCGTTTGATCTCCAGGCTGACGTCGTTTTTGCTGTTTACGCTGGATCCCAGATAGACATAGTGCTTCACAATATCGAACTTGTGGGTATCAAAATCAGCTTTTTGTCCAAGACGCACGGACTCTTTTTTGCTTGTTGACACAAGGAACTTCGTCTTGTCCTCGTTCACCGCTAGACCCATCCGACGCGACTCTTTCTCCAATCTGGAGAATGCTGCGCTGACTGCTCGTGTGCTCCTGCCAATGATATCAATATCGTCGGCATATGCGAGCAGCATGACACTTTTGTTGAGGATAGTGCCGCTTTGACGGAGTTTGGCAGCTCGAACTATTTTCTCCATCAATAAGTTAAAAAAGTCGCACGATAGGGAGTCACCCTGTCTGAAACCTCGTTCGGTATGAAATGGCTCGGAGAGGTCTTTTCCTATTCTCACTGAGCAACGTGTGTTGCTCAGGGTCATCCTGCAAAGCCTTATAAGTTTCACAGGTATACCGAACTCAGACATTGCGGCGTATAATCGTTCCCTTATCGGAGTGTCGAAGGCGGCTTTATAGTCGACTAATAGGTGGTAGGTGTCGATCTGTTTTTCTAGGGTCTTTTCCTGGATTAGGCGCAATGTGAAAATCTGGTCTATGGTGGACTTTCCAGGTCTGAAGCCGCACTGATAAGGTCCAATCAGTCTGTTGACGATGGGCTTCAGTCTTTCACATAATACGCTCGATAGAACCTTGTATGCGATATTGAGTAGGCTGATCCCACGGTAGTTGGCGCAGATAGTGGGATCCCCTTTCTTAAGGATTGGGCAGAGTACACTGAGGTTCCAGTCACTTGGCATGCTTTTCATATTCTGCTTACGAGCTCGTGCATGCTCTCTATTAGCTCTTCGCCTCCGGTCTTAAACAATTCGGCAGACAGGCCATCAGCACCTGCGGCTTTGTTGTTTTTCATCCGAGCGATGGCTGTTCTTACCTAGTCATGGTCGGGTGGCGGAATCTAAACGTCGTCATCAAGTACTGGGGTTGCAGTGTTTACTTCTCTATCGGTGGAATTGCGGTCATCATCACCGGTCCGCAGTTTAGAGAAGTGATCCCTCCATATCTTCAGTGTGCTCTGTATATTTGTCACTAGATTCCCGTTCTCATCTTTACAAGAAGAGGCTCCGGATTTTGAACCTCCGGCTAGGTGTCTTATTTTCTCGAAGAATTTTCGAGCCTCATTCCTGTCCCCATGTATATCAATCTCCTCACTCTCACGTCTTTCTGCCTAGCTTTTTTTACGCCTGAAAAGACGTCTCTCTTCCCTCCTATTCTCTTTGTATCGCTCCTTCGCAGTTCGCGTAGCTACTGACTGCAGGGTGGATTTGTACGCAGTGTCTTTCTCTGCAGTGGCCGCGCGACATTCTTGGTCATACCACTGATTCCTCAGGGGGCGTTGGAATCCAAGCACCTCTTCGGCAGCCGTACGCATAGAGCAGGAGATATGGTTCCACTGCGCGCTTATATCATCGAGATTGTCTAAGCAGGTGTGAGAGTCGAGTGGAAAAGTCTTGCGTTGTCTGTTGTGCTTTCCGACGTCTAGTATTCTCTGCGTTTGGTTCCGTACGTTCTTCGGAGCGCTTAAGCGTGTTCGGACCTTGGCTGCTACAAGGTAATGATCCGAGTCCATATTGGCACCTCGGATAGTGCGTACGTCCATCACGCTCGAAGCGTGCCTTCCGTCAATCAAAACGTGATCAATTTGGTTTCGAGTTTTTTGATCGGGCGACAACCATGTGGCCTTGTGGATATCGAAATGTTTGAATCTAGCGCTACTAACTACCATGTTTTGTGCTGCGGCGAAGTCGATTAGCCTCGTTCCGTTATCGGAAGTATTGGCATGGAGGCTAAATTTTCGGATTGTGGGACAATAGATGGCTTCTCTGCGCACCTTGGCGTTAAAATCGCCTAGCACGATTTTGATATCGTGGCGGGGGCAGCGCTCGTATGCGTTGTCTAGGCGCTCGTAGAAGCGCTCTTTTGTCTCGTCATCTTTCTCGTTCGTCGGAGCGTGTGCACAAATTAGGCAGATATTTAAATATTTAGCCTTGATGCGGATTGTTGCCAGCCTTTCGTCCACGGGCGTGAACCTAGAGACAAGATGGCGGAGTCTCTTTTCGACCACAAATCCACATCCAAATTCGTGTCTCTCCGCATGGCAGCTGTAGTAGATATCACAGAACGCTTGTTTCGAACAGCCCAGTCACGTCCATCGCATCTTCTGGATAGCTGTGATGTCAGCCTTATATTTTTCGAGGACGTCTGCCAACTGAAATGTCCGGACCCTATAAAGGGTCCGGACATTTCAGGTGCATATCCGTAAATCATGGTCCTTAAAACGTTTGCGTGGGTCGTCATCGTTGTAATCGGTCATTATCCGAGGCTTCTTTTTTGTTTTCATTGGGCGCATAGGTTTTTTCCGTGGTGGGACCCAAACCCAACGCGCGAACGCTCACTTTGAGGGAGATGCTCGCCACTCACTTTAGCCGACTTCTACACCGGGTGGTGTAGAGCGCCGTTTCGAGGGACTTCCACGAGGAGAACTTCCTCCATATCTTCAGGGAGGAGGTGTCACCATTTGACAATTTGCCAATTCTGATGACCAGTGAGTTGACTTGAGACGACACCGACAAGGATTGCGATGGCTTCGCCATGTTGAAGCACTCAGACACGTTACCTTGTGATAATCGCCCCCCATCGCCCCCATAGCCGAAAAATGTTTACACAGTTAGTTTAAAAAGTAGGAACACAAGTAGCACAATCTCCTATATAAATGTGGTGTAAAGCTTTTCACGACATTCTCATTCAGTTATTTTTACACGAAGAAAACAAGATGTTTATGAAAGTCTTGCTGCAACTATTCTTTTATATTTACGCCTCGTAGCAAATATTTAAACATCCCATAAGTTTTAATAAAGTTGCAGAAAAACTATTAATATTTTTTAAATATGACATATGTGCAGATAGTTACGAGATGTTTGCCACAACAGCAATGAAAATTGAGATATTTACAGTTAACTGATAGCAATCGTCCTGAGTTCCTGGACATTTGCAGCAACACTTTTTGGTATTTTGACATTTGTCTACTATAAAAAAGTAAAATGGCGTACTTTTTCCATACGCTCGATTAATGCACAACAATTAAGTAAATTCAATGGTGTAAGAAAATGTCAACTCAAATATTACATTTTAATAGTAAAAGTGAAAATAAAATTTCCTGCGATTGAAATGATCATCACGAAAAATGTCATATTTGTGTTAGATTCACTGCAACTACTAGAGAAATTGGTAGCATTGCTGCAAATATTCACATATTCCACAGATATTAACTATTAATATTGTCTAAATATCACAAAAAGTGTCAAATATTTGACTTGAATAATTTACAACTGCAATGATGTTTAAGGCTCTAATATTTTTCAACCATCTTTCGTTCTCTTAGTGCACTTATAAGGCTTTTATATGGTTCAAAGGGCGTAAGTCTATACAGCAAATGACTATATAACCCAAGAAACATTTTAACGTAGTTCCGTAAACAAACGGAATCACAATTCCGTTTCTAACGGTACGTTTACGGTATGTACAGGACAGATCCGTCGATACTTGAATGAAAACGGAAAATTTACGGCATGCCAAAATATTCCACTCCGTTTAAATGCCGTATATTATCCGTAATTCGAACATACCGTTTTTTTGCCGTTTTGTCTCCGTAGTGACGTATACGTTAGTACTCCGTTTGCTACGGAGCACACCGTTTTTATATCGTTTGTACTCCGTAAAGTACGGACTTCATACACCGTTTTTATGCCGTTTTCTTTACGTTTTTCCATTGCTCTTGTTTGAATTTTAGTTCGTGTCAAATCAAGATGTGCAACAGAAGTGTAAGTATGTTAATGAGTTCAAATCGCGAAGTAAAGGCAATTAATATAATTCACTATATAAATTAATACAGATGATGACTTGGATGGCTTCGTCAACTCAATGACCGCCTACATAAAACAGAAGCATCATCTGATTTGGGAGCGTCGCCATGGCCCATTGGGCAGCGTCATGAACAATGCGAGCGAAGCTGGTTCTAAGATCATCAAACAAGCGACGAGCTGCTGTTGAATGCATTTTCGGAATGCTGTCCGCATTTTGGAAATGCTATGGTGACTACTTCGGAATGCTGCAGGGGCTTGTAGTGTCTCAAATGTGGATATGCGCCGTTTTTAACAATATACCGCACATTTGTAATTGAATTTAAAATCAACAAATGTAAATAATATTGACATTTGTAATTATTGTTGCCAGATCGTGGGACATTTCACATTTGTGGCATAGTTACCATTTCTGTGGTGTATTTCCCATGTGTGGAATTTTTAAATACTGTGGAAAAAGGGGTAAATTTGTAAAATAATTTAATTTGTGGGAATTTTTGTGGCAAGATAGAATTTTATGTAATTTTCTTTCAATTCTTTTTTGTATTTTTTTATTTGTTTAAAAATCCTATATTTTAATTACAAATAAATGTATTAAAAAATTAAAACTTATGTTACTGACTACGTCAATTAGAATTAGCAGTAAATCGTAATATATGACGTATTTTTTAAAAATTACGGCATAAAAACGTACCGTATACGGTACGTTTTTCAATGCACTCAACGGAGTCCACTCCGTTTTATAACAAAAATACGGACCGTATACGGTACAGAAACGCAACGTTGACTACGGAGCTCACTCCGTTTAATTTAGAAAATACGGTGCGTTAACGGTCCGTCGACACTGTATGAAAAACGGTGTCGAACATCGTTTTCGATGTCACGTTTTATCCGTTTACTGTACCGTTTACGGTTCCATAATACGGTACGTTTACGGAATATGATTCCGTATTTCTATGCCGTTAACGGTACGTATACGGTACGTTTTGTTTCTTGGGAACAGTGTAAATGCTATTTGATTACTCTAAAAAGGTTTATAGAAGCTTATTCCAACTTTTATACAATTATAAATCTGAAGTATATACAATAAAAGGTTTACTTTGAAGAGTTTACTTTGATGACAGCATCGCCGGTCGGACTTGATTTTTCTGCGAAGAAATCTCAAGTCGTTGTACAATTTTACCTTCGAAGGATTTATAAAGACGATGGCGATGTATAGTAGGATACTATTTTAATTCGAAAATAAATAAAAATGCATTTGATTCATTTTCTTTCAATTCAATAAAAATTACTCCGCGAATTCTAATGGAGTACGTTTTCCAAATATTCATCAAGTATCTTCCTATTTGTAAGATGCTTAATTTATGATTGCTATACATAATCGTAAATTTGAAAGATGGTTGCTACCAATATTTATCTTATTTAACGGATGTTTGAGACATGGTTGTATCAAACACGATCTAAATAATTGGTAAATAACTTGATATTTAGGGCGGTGATATTTTTAGTAATCATCTTTGTTGTCTTAGTGTACTATTTAAAATAACTGTGTAAACATTTTTACAGTACATAAATACAATGTTAATACAAAAAAATATATACATATATTTTTATGTTATATATTTTATTGAATAATATAATTAATTTTATATTCCGTTTTTCTGCTCTGAAATTAATTAAATTAAATTGTATTATTTTATCTAAATTAATTGAAAAAAAATATCTTCATACTATGTTCCACGGTGATTTGGACTCTCTTCCTTCGGATTGTAAAGCCAGTACACTTCCACTCGACCACTGTCCATTAATATTGTGCAATTCATTTTAATGTATAATAAGAAAACGTATATATTGGTGAATTAATTATTAAATTGCAACATATATTATAATGTTTAAATATCATAATGATGAATTATATGATAATAATGATATATATTAATAATAAATAAAAATAATGAATTAAAAAAAATATATAAGTTGGCAGGATTCGAACCCGCGTCCTCGTGCATTGAAGACAGGCATGCAACCGTCGTGAAATCTCTATTAAGGTTGGGTATTCCCTGCCACAGAAGGAACTAATGTGACTGTATACGAGTTATATTATTAGTTCAGATTTATAATTTATTAAAGTAGGAATAAGCTTCTATCAAACCTTTTTAGAGTAATCAAATAGCATTTACACGGCATCTACATAGCTTTTATATAGTCATATGCTGTATTTCTGAATAAGAATATCGTGAAAAGCTTTAAACTACACTTATATAGCAGATTGTGCTACATGGGCAGTGTGAATTAAGGCCAGTCCTGACTTGTTCTTCTCTAAATTTACTGTCATTTAAGAAACACGAATACAAAAGATTTGTTTGAATATGTTTCACTGTAATTAAAAAGTAATACGAAATTACCATACATGTATTACGATTGAAATGTAATTAAATTATAATCGAAATTGAATTTATTTCTGTTCACGTGTAAACATTACTATATTGTCCAGCAGAAACTGTCAAATTTACCATTAATATGTTACAATACTAACATAAAATTTTAATTGCATTTGAATAAACTATTTCTTGGCAATTTATTTGGTTAAAACTACACACATAGAAAATTATTGTTGAAATTTGAAAATAAATATTATCAATTTATTAAAATCTACAAACGACAATAATAATAATAATAATAGTTTGGCGCTACAGTCCTGTATAGAACTTCGGCCGAGCTCTTTCACCATTTTGAGCTGTGCGTGTTATATTAGTACTCAAAGTGGTGGGACCTACAGTTTATTGCCGAATCCGAACGGCGGGTGAGAGCTTTTTCATAGGCAATGGTTTTACTCTCGTAGGTTTGAGAGAGGTAGCGCGGTATAGAAAATGTTTCTATGAAAATATGTTGTTAGCCCCAGTCCAGGCTTGAACCGGGGACCTTTCGGCTCGCAGTCCAACGCACTAACCACTGAGCTACCGCGGCTACGACAATATTAATTTTAATTTTGAAAGTAAAATTATTAATTTTCATTTAGAATTTAAAAAAAATATATATATAGACACCCTGTTTTTATTTTTTATTTTGACATTTTATGTTTCAATTTTGGAAATATTCGCGTTGTTGTGTGGACTAAAAATATCCAATAATTGTAATAGCGACGACTAAATCATGTAGTTGACGCGTGTAATCGGGCGACCACTTTTATCTGCATCCAGTACCCAGAGATTGCTCTCAATTGTGTTTTAAACAGATGGACATACGTTCGAGGAAACAAGTCGTTGGCACTGTTTTCGGTCGGCACTGCCATGTTCGTCATCAAGCCCTACTTGCCATTCAACGAGACGCACGGTACGATTTTACAACTGATTTGCGTTCTAACACCGACGGAAAGGTTCTCCCACTGTTCGTGTCTGACTATTGGGAAGCGACACCGATGACCCATGTGAATCAGTCACCAAACCCTACCAATGTGTAAACGTTATGGGCTTAATGATGGTATTTCCGTTGTGGAAATGTGTCAAACATTATTAATCGTATGAAGATATAAAATAAAAATTCATTTTAAATTAGAAAAGTGTGTTTGTATTTATTTCATTGTTGTTGCCTTTTCAATTTTAAATTAAAAATGTCATTAAAAGCAAAAACAAAACAAACAATAGAATTATTGAAAGCTAACATTTTATTATCAATACCTGTTGGATAATTTTATTGTTTTATCCGACAATAATTTGAAAATAATATTTGTGGATCCATTTTAACATAAAATATTTTTAAATTATTGTCAGATTCGACAATAATTTTCTATGTGTGTATGTTGCGAAACACAGAAAATGCTAATACAACGTATCTTCGCAACGCTCGTCTTAATTCGATAATTTATCGACTGACGAAGTTGGCAACGTTGTGCAGAATTTTCTATCTACGCCATCTTTTGGCATCGTTTGAACATATTGATGTTTAAGAACAAATAAAAAAGAAATTGGATTTAAATAAATGTATTCTTCCAACATTCTTCTTATATACGAAGTTGGCCCTCGTTGAGCAGAATTTTCTACCTACGTCTCTTTTGTCGTCATTTAAAGTATGTATAGGGTTATTTTAAACATACTGATGTTTGAAAATAAACAAAAAATGAATTCAAATGTAAATAAAGGTATTCTTGCAGCTCTCTTCTTGTATACAAAGTTGACACGACGGTGATCGGCATTTTCTGCGTACGTGTCCTTTGTTGTTCGTTGAGAAAACGTGTTCGCGTCGGTAATAATTTTCTTATTTGTTAATTAAATAAATATACAGATTGTGTTACAAAAAGTACAAATAGTAACATAGTATAATATATAATTTAATAGTGCAGTATATAATTTCAGAAACTAATGTGAAAAAACCACAAATAAAAATCAGTGTTTCGATTTTCAAACAGAATTTGGCATGTTTTTCTTACAAAAGCCTTCCTTGCATACGCTATGTGCTGTACTGAGACCAACTGTAACTGTACCATATATAAAGCGAGCCTGGATCGTCTGGTTTAGCGTCTGCTGGTGCAATTGTACATTCTTTGATGCTGTCACTTGTACTTGCAGTTTTAAACCAATTATTTATTTATGCATTTAGAAATTTGTGTATGAATTCAATTATTATAAGTTCCCACTGTGCATGTTTAAAGATTTTTAATAAAAATAAATAAAAAAAAAACATTTTATTTTATTTTCAGGATGTTTTTTCTAAAAATATTTAAATGTGTTTCTATGGAAACATACTACTTTTTGAACTGAAACAATTAATATGTTTCACTGGAAACATATGTATAATCATGTTTTATTTTGAACATATTTATGTTTCGGATCAAATATTTATTTTATTTGGATGTAGTAATTATTATGTTTCCATTAGAACATACTCCATTTTAAGGGGCCACATAAAAATGATTCCGGGATGTCATAATGTAAGTCAAAGCTCATTACAACACTGTTCAAGTCTCAATACAACCCTGTTTACGAAAGATTTATCAGTCAATTATATATTATGTTTACATAAAATTCCAAACATACATGTTAATGCCTGCAAAATTATGTTTGGGAAAGCCCTTTTTTTTGCAACGTGTATTTCCTCCTCTTCTACTTTTCTTATTTTTTTCGTTATTTGTTTTTTGAAAATTTTAAATGGCTACACACATAGAAAATAATTTTCGGATTTTGAAAATAAATATTATCAATTTCTTCAAAGCAACAAACGACAATATTATTTTTAATTTAAACCAAGGATTGAAACCTAAACGAATAACGGTTTCGATTTCGGTTTCGGTTTTTTCCTCGTTTCGGTTACGGTTTAAAGTTTTTATAACGAAACGGTTTCGGTATACCGGTTCCAAGTTACGGTTTCGGTTTTCATTTCGGTTTTTGTATAAAATTTATTTTTTTCCCTATTTTTCTAATAATTTACATTGTTTATATGGTGCTACGTTATGTTCAAATTTTGATATTGGGGTGAAGTGGGAAACGTAATTTAAACAAAGTTTGTTCTTATTTTATTAAAAAAAATGTGTTATATGAATTATTTAATTGATTTCGCCAAGAAAAAAAAAATAATTTAAAATTTCGTGACCACAAACCAATGAAAAGTAACATTTTGAATATAGAACATGTTTCCGATATATTTATAACCGACAGATTTTTACAATCCATTGAAAACATTATACTGAAATTTGTGCATAAAATTATTCCCAAAATACCAAAATGCATTGTCGCAAAATATCATAAGATAAATGGCAATAGACATATTAGCAAAACGGTCTATTGCCATTGCAAATCTGTTGTCACAATATCCAAATATGACGAGAAATAAATTCACAAATATCAGTCTAACCGAAAGTAAAATAATTTGTGTTGGTGAAAACGGTAATATTTAACGGAAACTGTATTCTGAAAGTTAGGCTATCTGCCAGTTAACCACAGATACATTTTAACGTAACCGAACATTGTGAAAACGGCCCTAATTGTATTTAAGTAACTAATTTTCCATATTTTCAATTTCTTCAACAAAAAATAAATTATTTTACTAACAAAAAAAAAAAAAAATAAAAGCCAATAACATAAAAATGTGAATTATATTTTAACAAGAATTAACTAATAAAAAATAATTGTATAAATGAAGTGATGTTGACGAGGTAATTCAAAATCTCAAGGCCATAATAAAATAAACATATCGTTGTAGAACGAAAAGTCACAAATACTTTTTCAAAATGCTAAATATTCATTTACAAACATCTTTATGTATCTGTCAATTTTTAAATCGATGATCTCAATTTTTTTTTACCACATGATAAGAAAATGTTTAAAAATGCATCAATAAAAAGTATAATATTAATAAACTCAAAATTTAAGTTTTTCATAAAAATGTATGTCACCATTTCGTTCTACAACGACGATATAAATTCATAATAAATATAATGAATCATTCGTATATTCATATTTCTGTTTTCGTCAGGTTAAAAAAATCCGTAAGCTACACGTACCGTATGTCAAGAGAACACAAATAATATGTTGCAGAATAACATTTTTCTTTGCGAACACCATGCGAACACAAACTCAAACGCTACAAAGCGAATACTAACAGAAAGAAGAGAATACAACTATAACGAATTACGATGTGTATATACACACCTTCAAAACGACAACTATTCGTTGCTATCCTGTATCATCGCATGGCAACAAACATACGCATGACAACAGACAGACGCATGACAACAGACAGTCACATGGCACCACACTACATGTACAGTGAGTCACAATGAAAATCATACACCTGCTTTTATTTCATTCAAAGCTGAATTAATGATAATACTTCTAAGTTTTCATACACATATTTATTTATATGAAATATTTTGTCGATTACAAATAAATAATAATTAATAAAAAACATAAAGTAATTCACATCTAAATTATAGAAACAAAAATAAATAAAAGTCGATATTTCAGTATCACAATGAAAATCATACACTTACGAAAAATACATTAAAAATTAAAAAAAATCATATTTTAGTACTTGGTTGGCAGTCCTTTTTGTTTTATGACATCCTTTAGACGTTTTTCCTTTGATCGCACTAGCTTATCTGTATACGCAGAGCTTATTTTTGTCCATTCCTCTTGTAAGGCCTTCTTGAGTGATTCTTTGTTGGTTATGTTGTGTTTTCTTATATTCATTTCCAAAATATGCCATAAGTTTTCAATAACATTCAAATCAGGGGATTGTGGTGGAGTTTTAATGACTCTTGGACAATTATAGAGCAACCATTCCCTTACTACATGTGCCGTATGTTTAGGCTCATTGTCCTTCGATGAAATGCAAATTTCCTACTTCTGATGCTGACATGCACCCCCAAACCATGACATGCCCTCCACCGTGCTTAACCGTTGCTCTCATGTTTTTTAACTTAAGCTCTTCGCCGGGTTTTCTCCAAACGTTTACGCGACCATCGGATCCAAATATATTAAACTTGCTCTCGTCAGTAAACAAAACATGTTTCCAAAAGTCAAAATCTTTTTTTTCATAATCCTTGGCAAATTTTTTTCTAAATGTGATATTTTTTTTCGAAAAGTATGGCTTCTTACGGGCAACTCGCCCATTTAATCCATTTTTTCGAAGGACACGTCGAACTGTTTCTGCATTGGCTTTCTTTCCCAAATAATTTTCTGCTTCACTAGCTAATTTTGGAGCGCTTAATTTTGGATCGGCCTTAACTTTTCGAACAATCCATCGCTCATCAGTAGTATTAAATATTTTTTTATTGCTTATCTTGGGCTTGTTTTCTATTCTACCATCATTTTTATGGCGTTGAATAATACTTTGGATAGTAGCATGACTTCTATTTAATAATTTGGCAATTTCTCTGTAACTTTTTCCCGCTTCCCGCTTAGCAATTTCTTAGCTATTTTGCGCTCAGCGACAGTAGTTTGCTTTGTAGGAGCCATTTTTATAATGAATTATTTCGAAAATGCAAAAAACAAAAAAATCAAAAAACGAATAGAAGCGTACCGATGCCAGTTAACGGTAAAAACTATTTTCGCTGTGTGTGTATGCGAGCGCGAATATTTTTAAATGAAATTGTTTGTGGTGTATGATTTACATTGTGATCTATCAATGTTGAATATTAACTTGTCGTATTTTTTTATTTTTAAATTTATTAATTTGCATAAATATTTCAATGTTTTTAATTTGTTAGTAGTCAATAGTTTCTATACAAATAATAAATTTATGATTACCTTATCTACATTTTGAGTTATATCACTTTTAATCAAAATAATACTGGTGTATGATTTTCATTGTGACTCACTGAATGTATCTAGTATAGCTATCTAGTTGGCAACAACAACGAGTTTTCTTTATGGTACAAAAATTTCCCGCCAAAGAAATCTATCAAAAGCTTGGATACTCCTTTATTCGCATTTTTGTTGTTGTTGCACTTTCAAACGAATCAGCGGATTTGTGAAAAAAAAGAAAAACACAAAAAACAATATATTAGCTAAATGAGGTACACTGTGAACATGTTCATATATACATTTTTTTTTAAGTTAAATGAAATAATGCACATAGAACTTAACTTAAGAAAACTTCATGATTTTGCAATTAACAAAAATAACAATATATAAAAGTAAAACACAAATAATAATGTGCATAGTACAGTATGATGTATGAACTAGCGTAGCGAAGAAAAGATAAAAAAACATTGTTTTGTATATTTTATCTCTTTGAAGCGACTTTTGAAGCACTTTTGAAGCTATTTACCGCTTTAAAAGTGCTTCGCAAACCTTATTTTTAGGATGCTTATATTCTTAGCCTTGAAAAATCACAAAAAAAATAAAAGCACACATGTTCATTAATGTTCACGTTCATAAATATTTTGCACGCTTTCCATTTTTAATTGTTGTTCAATATTTAGTAATATCATGAATTCTTTTGAATTTCATTATTACCTTAAAAACATAATAAATACATTAAACTGATAAAAAAAACCAAGAGTCTTGCTTTTCTTGCAGTGTTAGTCTTGCACTTGCTCTTGTTCTTGCATTTCTTATCTTGCAAGAACAAGTTGCAAGAACAAGAAATTTTTGATCATCACTAATGTAAACTAATTTCTGCCTTATACTTGAAATGTTTAAACTTGTCGAATTTGTACTTCATTTTTCGTATTTCCTTACATAGTTACTGAGATGTTAATAATTTGAATTTTTTTTTTAAATTTTTTCTTGCATTACCATTATTTTGTTTATGTCCGAAATTGAGCTGTTTTGAAAAATCACTCAAAAACCAATTAAAAGACTTATAAATAGTATTCTATTGAATAGATTCTTTAAAAGAATTTTAAAAATATTCAAATGAACTTTTCAAAACTTTTCCCACTTTACCTCAAGGTCCCCTATATATTTTACTAATAAAATAAAAAACCAACATTATTAACATTTGAATCATTTTTTAACGTAATAATTTTGCTTGGAGTTGCTGGTGTTTTGTTGTTAATTCGAGTAATGAAACGAAAAACAAATTTTAGACCAAATACGGTTGTTTTGGAAATATCGTTTTCAAAAAACAACATGTGAATTTTTGTACAACCAAAAATGTTTATTTTCTCCAAATTTTATTAAATGACATTCTACTTAAAATCTTCTATATAAAATAAAATATGTTTTTCTGTTTCTTTTTATACTTTTTTAAAAACCGTTTTAAACCGGTATAAACCCGAAACCGTTTATATCGGTTTTGGATATCGGTTTATTTCTGATTTTCGAATAACGGTTACGGTTACGGTTTCGGTTTTAACAATGAAACGGTTTTAAACGGATATCGGTTTCGGTTACGGTTTCAATCCTTGGTTTGAACATAATATTATTGATTTTTCTATGACACCTTGTAGCATGAATTTGACATATACAATTTTTATATTATTTTTGAAATTTCATATTTTCTGTCTTCAAAAATATTCGTTATCTTCGCGCGGTATCGTCCAATGTTTTTTATATGATCGACTACATCAGCGAAACGCGTCTGAAGGTGACACGCGACATCCTCCCAATTGAAGCTGACCCTAATTAGGCCGCCGTTCTTGGCCACCAGATCGGGTATGTCGAGTTGCACAATTGATGCGGTGTCGAATCGGTCGCGTCGGAATTATATGATAGAGTTCATCAAGCCGAGACGAGATTCATCTCACTTATAATCGATTTCCTGCACATGAGACGTGACACTTGTGCGAATAAAATTAGCAGATTGCCGAGCAAAGAGCCAATCTCATGACCATCCTCGATTCCGATGACTGACACCATGAGGCAGCATGACGTGCTGTGGAAAAGTCCTGCGACAAAGCTACCAGCAGTGATGCATGCTAACATGTCGGCGAACCGACCATGATGTCGATTTCTATATATTGTTACGAAAAGAGGTAATTTGCTCCACTGTGCAAGCAATCAATTCAGGGCAAGAAAATTCAGCGCACTAAGCAATGTGTTAGAAAGAGACGGAAGATCATTCAGCGCACTATGCAATGTGCGAGAAAGAGATGGAAGATCAATTGTATAAATTCAGCAGTTGATAAAGTGATTATTCTTTAAGTTGTTATTTAAATAAATAAAGTTAATTAATACTAGTTGAAATAATACTAGTTAAAACCAAATATAAGTGTGTTTTTTTGTACACAATCCAGCGATACGAACTCGTAGAACAGTTTTCCGTAGATTGAATTTTCGTAACATTGGTGTCAGAAGTGGGATTGTGATACAAAATGGTTAAATTCGAACAACTTAAAGTCGACCAGCTAAAGAAGGAGCTGGCGATTCATAATCTTCCAACTGTAGGTACGAAAGTAGAGCTACAAAAGCGTCTAATGGAAGAATTAGAGAACCAAGGCATTGACCTCGCAGAGAGCGAGTTTGAAGTGGAAGCTGCAACAGCGTCATCGAAAAGTGTGGACACGGAGCAAAAAGTACAGTCCCAAAGTTTTGATATGAGCCAGTTGCTCGGAGCAATACAACAACAACTTCAAGAAAATTCCAGCAAAATGGAACAGAAGCTTCAAGAAAATTCCAGCAAAATGGAACAGAAGCTTCAAGAAAATTCCAGCAAAAAAATTCCAATCAACTTAAAACAGAACTTCTGGAAAATTCTAACCAACATCAAGAAAAAATGGAGCAACAAATGCAGGAACATTCGAAACAGCTTCTGGAAGTTTCTAATACACTTCGTGGCAAAATTAATGAGCTTGAAGCGCATATAAATAATGTTGATGAGAAATATCAAGACATCGGCAAAGAGCTTCAGGAAATAAAGAAAGATTTGCACGTATTGCAGATAAATGGACCTACACAGCATGTTTTTAGTGGTACGAGGCTAAAATCGCCGATTTACGATGGAACTACAGCGTTCAACATTTTCAAGCTGCAATTTGAGACCACGTCTGTAAGTAATTGTTGGAACAATGATGACAGCGTAGCAGCGCTTATTGTGGCCCTAAAAGGAGGCGCAGCCGAAGTATTGCAGACTGTTCCAGAAAGCGATAGAAACAGTTACACAGCGGTTATGTCTGCACTGCAACGAAAATACGGCAGTGATCACATGAAGCAAATCTACAGAATGGAACTAAAGTGCCGAATGCAAAGAAATGGTGAAACATTGCAGGCGTATGCAGCGGACGTCGAGAGGCTTGCGCATTTGTCGTATGCAGATTCAACGAGTGATTTCATAGAAAAGTGCAAGATCAATGCCTTCGTTGACGGCATACGTGATCCGGAACCAAGACGTGCCACAGTGACAATGCCGAAGTGACATTTACGGAAACTGTAACCACAGCGCTAACACAGGAGACAGCAACTACGATGTGCGGCCCAGCGCCAAAGGTCCGTAAACTAGATGTGGAGAATGAAGACCTACTTCAGGTAATTTACCAAGCGTTAAAAAGTGGAGCTAAACCAGATTACTCTGCTGCAACTGTGATACTCCCATAACCGATTGCCCCAGAATCTCCATTTCACAAATTGCTCGAAAGCCAAATAGCTTAACTGTCGAACTGGATACGGGAGCTTCACACTCAATAATAAGAAGTAACCTTGTTAAGGATAAAGTAGAGCCGCTTGTAGGAATAAGATTACAAACAGCTACAAGTGAAGAGGCCCCTATCAGAGGAAAGATTACCAAGAAAATAACGATTGGTACTATGACAGTTAAGCATGATTTTATTGTTGCAGAAATAGTAGACGAAATAATACTTGGCATGGACTTCATGATAAAGAACGGTTTCACACTTGATTTAACAAGAAAAATTTTTAATTATGCCAACACGGAGATCCAACTAAATATTGATTGTGACCAGAGCCCGAAAATGAAACAAGTTATTGCTTATAAAAATATAAAAATACCACCTAATTCAGAAGCAATTGTTTGGGCAAAATTAAATGGAGATTGTGGGATAAGCATGTTGTGGGTTACTGAAGCAAACGAAGAGCTGTATAAAAGGAACATAGTGATAGGAAGAACACTTGTTGAGGCGGAGAAAGACAGAATTGTACCTATAAGAGTTCTCAATTTGAAAAACTCGTCAAAATTAATCAAAAAGGGAACAGTGGTAGGCCAGTGTCAAGAGGCATCAGCGATTATAAATTGTGAGTCAAATACATCAAAGGACTATGTCACACCGCAAATAAACAAACAATCTACTCACAAGTTTATAAATGAGTGGACGAAGGATTTGGCTGCCAAAGAAAAGAGTCAAGTGCAACAGCTAATTGACAAATATCGGTGTATATTTGCTGAAAAGGGCCAAAAGGACGGCAGAACTGCCATTGTAAAACATCGAATAGACACTGGTGATTCTAACCCAATTCGTCAAGCACCAAGAAGGGTACCACTTGCGAAAAGAGACGAAGTATCACACTTGACCGCAAAATCTACATGACCTACGAAGTTTCTTGGTGCTATGTACATACTTCAGGTTTGCCAATGTTGCTAGCAGTCTTCACGAATTGACAAGAAAGAACCGCGAATTTCAATGAGGTGATGATCAAGAAAGTGCGTTTTTGAAATTAAAAGATCTACTGAGCTCGGCACCAATTCTTGCGTATCCAATTCTAGGTGAGAAATTTATACTTGATACGGATGCAAGCGGATACGGAGTAGGCGGAGTTCTCTCGCAAGTAATCAATGGGCAGGAAAAAGTGATCGCATACTACAGTAAAACATTGTCCAAACCCTGTACGGACAACAGTTTCACTTGAGAACCGATCACGCAGCACTACGATGGTTACTTCAGTTCAAAGATCCGGGAGGCCAAATTGCGCGTTGGATAGAACGATTACAGAGCTACGATTTCTCAATCGAACATCGTAAAGGAGGAAATCATGGAAATGCAGATGATCTGCCACGACGCCCATGTAAACTAGAATGCAGACATTGTTCTAGAGCTGAAAGAAAAGAAAACATAATTGACATTCGTTTGCTAAATGTTTTTACCGATGAAAAATGGACTCCGGACAAATTCAAATTGATCAAAAGAATGATCCCGACCTCACAAAAATCATGATGTTCAAGGAACAGCAAAGAAAACCATCATGGGAAGATATAGCTGCCGACAGTGCTATACCTAAAGCTTATTGGGCACAGTGGCAGAGCTTAAAGCTGCAAGATGGTTGCTTATATCGTGTATGGGAAAATGAAGATGGCACATCTGCTCGAAGTTTGATTGTTGTTCCCAAGTCAAAAATAAAAGAGATATTAGCGGAATACCATGGTGGATCTAGTGGTGGTCATTTGGGCATTAATAAAACGGTCGAGAAGGTAAAGAAACGTTTTTATTGGATTGGGTGCCAAGAGTCAGTCGCCGATTGGATTCGCAGTTGCCCGCAATGTGTACCAGCAAAAGGACCAACAGTCAGAAGTCGTGGCAGGATGCATCAATACAACGTGGGAGCACCTTTCGAGCATATTGCCATGGATGTCGCCGGGCCGTTTCCAATCAGTGATGCGGGGAATAAGTATGTGCTTGTCGTCATTGACTACTTCTGCAAGTGGCCTGAAGTGTATCCCATGCCGAATCAAGAAGCCACAACAGTTGCGGATGCATTAGTTAACAACTGGGTAAGCCGTTTTGGAGTACCGTTGGAATTGCATTCAGATCAAGGAAGAAATTTTGAGTCTGCTGTATTTAAGGAAGTATGCAAAGTCCTCAACATACACAAAACACGAACAACGCCTTTGCACCCGCAATCAGACGGCATGGTGGCGAGATTCAATCGGACTTTGGAAGAGTATCTCAGAAAAGTAGTTGATAAAAATCAAAAAAGATTGGGATACACACATACCACTATTCCTCATGGCTTATCGAACGGCGGTTCATGATACCACAGCAGCTTCACCATCTAAAATTGTTTTTGGAACAGACTTAAGATTACCTGCGGATTTAAAGTTTGGTGCGAGTCCTTCAGCTGGAATTCCTGTACACAATTATGTTTTCAGAAAAAGTGAAGAAATGAACGAAGTGCATCAGTTTGTAAGACAGCGTACACAATTTGCGAGTGATAAGATGAAGGCCAGATACGACTTGCGCACAAATTCAGAGGGATTTACGGAAGGACAACTAACCCACAAAGGAAGAAAGGCTTATCCCCTAAGCTACAAACACACTGGGAAGGACCATACAATTAATTAAAAGAATTGACGATGTCGTGTATCGGATTCAGAATACTGCAGACGAAAATGAAAGTGGTACATTTAGAAAGGTTGGCGCCGTATAGAGAGAGAGAGAGGATTAACATCTGTTCGGGACGAACAGATTTAGGTGGAGGGCAGTGTTACGAAAACAGGTAATTTGCTCCACTGTGCAAGCAATCAATTCAGCGCAAGACAATTCAGCGCACTAAGCAATGTGTTAGAAAGAGACGGAAGATCATTCAGCGCACTATGCAATGTGCGAGAAAGAGATGGAAGATCAGCACATTAAAACACGCGAAGGATGTGCCAATAGCATGCGTCATTCACGAAACGAGTAGAAGGTTCTCGAAACAAGTCGAAGCTTGTCGAAACGTGTCGTACTGATGCTTGCAGTATATAAGGCCGCGCATCTGAGGCACTGTACTTCAGTCGTGATTTGACAGTGAACTAGTGCGTCTCGTGAGTGAACATTGTTAAGCTAAATGGTATAAATTCAGCAGTTGATAAAGTGATTATTCTTTAAGTTGTTATTTAAATAAATAAAGTTAATTAATACTAGTTGAAATAATACTAGTTAAAAACAAATATTAGTGTGTTTTTATTTTGTACACAATCCAGCGATACGAACTCGTAGAACAGTTTTCCGTAGATTGAATTTTTCGTAACAATATTTTTCAAATGCATTAAAATGTTAAACCAGTATGTGTTTTTTTTGTGTGATTTTTTTATGTTATTAATTTAGAATATAAAATGTCATTCAAAGCGGAAAATGAAACTAACAATAAAATTATTAAAATCAAAAATTTTATTTTCAATACTTTTTTGATAATTTTATTGTTATATCCGACAATAATTTGATAATAATAAAACATAAAATATTTTCAAATTATTGTCGGATTCGACAATTATTTTCTATGTGTGTACTGTGTGTACTGTGTGTACTATGTGTGTACTATGTACTGTTTTAATCATTGGAACGGAAAATTTTCAACGAATTGAAAATTTTACAGCGACTAACTTCTCCAAAAGATTAGATTTTTATTGTTTAATTAATTTAAATTAATTATGATAAGTTTCATTATAGATACACGGACTGCGTGCTTATAACGACATATTAAACATCTTTAAGTTACGGCTGAACTTTTTGATGTCGACAGATTCGGTGAAGAAAATTATACAATACCTTAATGCCCGATTTACATTGGCTGCATTCAGCGACCTCAGCAGTTGCGAAACTGCTCAGTAACTAATCGCTCACTGTTTTTGAATGCACTGCTATCTCAGCTGTCAATTTACAAATTAATTTATTATTAATATTTTATTAAAGTTACATACAACTCTTTAATTGATTGAAAACATATTTTTCAATCTAAATTCCATTTTTGTTTATAAATATTTGAGTTAAAATGTCATCGAATGTCATCGATAACAAAGGCTGCGCAACAAATAACAGTCGTCAGCTGATAGGGAAAGAGATCGGACGCTTTTTACTCTCTCTCTCTTTGCGTAAATTAAATAAAAAATTTACAAAACAAATCTTTTATACATTTTAATAATTTATTATAAACTTAAAATGAAAACAAGTTGCAATAAATGCTATCGTGAAGTAGTTGAAGACGATTATTTGCAATGTGTCTCCGGGTGCAAATTGTAATTTCACGCAAAATGCGTCGGCATTGAATTAAACTATTTAAAATTTATAAAAAACAATCCAAATATTTTCTGGTTGTGTGATTCATGTTCGAGTGTATCAAATCTTGGTGTAATGTCGAAATTATGTTCATTGTCTGAGCAAATTAACATAATGGCTAGACATTGCAAAATTACAAAATAAAGAAATTAATTCTAATGTTTCAACAAATTTTGATCATGCCACAGCAGAATTGAGTGTGCAGCAAGAGCACCAAGAGCAGCAACTGCAGCATCATGTTCTTCAACATCAGCAACATCAACAACAATACCAACAACAACATCATCAGCACCAAAAACAACATCAGCAGCAACTACATAAACAACAGCGAGTGGCAACAATAGAATGCGAGTGGCAACAATAGAAAGAGTGGCAACAATAGAATGCAGCAGCAACATAATTCTAAACTTTTTAAACAACAACAAAAGCAGCAGTTAAATGCGGTGAATGCAGGCAGCGCTTGCACTAGCAGTAGGCTACGCGCGGTAGTCAGCAGGGTCAGTGTTCATGTGTCAAATTTACACAGAGATACCTCAACCTCTGACTTAACGACTCATGCTGCAGACACACTATCATTGAAATCAGTTGAGATTCAATGTTATCGCTTAACGAAGCGCGATGCAGATTTATCAACACTCAAATCAATAAGCTTTTTGCTTATTGTTCCGTCAAACCACTTTGAAGCTGTAAAGAAGGTAGATCACTGGCCGGCTGGAGTGCGGGTGAAAAAATTTCGTCACTCTCCAAAAAACGATTTGCCAGCTCATACTCCCGAAGTCAATTAACGGCGAATGATAAAATACATGGTGCAGTAAATATTGCGCCGCTTTTAAACAATTTTCCACACAGTTACCATCCAATGGTAACTTCATCTCACCCACTATTTATTGAAGAGAAGCAATTTCTCTCACTATCAACATTAACACCGCAAGTGTCGCTTACGCCTACACTGTCGCTGTGCAACCAAGCGCGCTCTCATTGTTCTGTGGATTTTGCAACATATTTCACTTCTTCTCCTTCTTTTCATCGAGAGACTGAGCAACAACATATTTCATCATTCTCTCAAACGCATCTGGTTCGTTCTCATCGCAGATGCGCTCATTTCAACACAAGGCAATCGACATAATTTCCCAGCAGACAAATTATTCTTTATATTACCAAAATACTGGCGGTATACGGACAAAATCTTTCAAATTTAAATTGTCGATGTCACTTCACGAAAATGGCATCGTTGCATTAATCGAGACATGGCTGCACACGGACATCTTAAGTTCCGAATTTTGTTGATGAATATTATAGCGTTCATCGATTAGATCGTTGTCCAATTACTACTGGTAGAGAAAGAGGAGGAGGTGTTCTTCTTGCAGTAAGAGCAGATTTGCACAGTAGAATAATTACTCTACCTATTATTTGCAGAGATGTAGAGCAGTTATGCATTGAAATACATTTCACACATAAGCATTCAGATTATATCGTAATTTCGTATATTCCTCCAAGGAGTGACATAAAACTATATCAAAAACATTTAGATAATATTAATTATTTGATAGATAAGTTAGATCCTTATCACGAAATTATTGTATTAGGAGATTTTAACCTAAATAATATTTTTTGGAATTTTGATGAGCAGAATTTATTACCATTTAATGTTAAATCTGATATCATTCATTGGTTACTAGTTTTTTTCTGTCCAATGACTTCCAACAAATAAATTCAATCAAGAATGATAATGGTCGAATTTTAGACTTAATTTTTACATCAAGCTATTTGAAAACATTGTGCGAATTAAGTCTGTCGCCTATTTCGAATAATTGTTTACACCATAAAGCACTTAGTGTTACTTTTGGGTTTTATGAGTTCGATTCCAATGAAAGTGGTTGTAATGACATATATGACTTCGATAAAGGGAATTTCACTGCTATTAACGAATTTTTAAGAACTGTTAATTGGTCAGTTTTAAATTCATTTTCTCAACCATTAGATATTTTTAATTTCATAAATGAAAATTTTACTTTGGCAATTTATAGATTTGTTCCGTCAAAATACAAACTTATAAAGAATAAACCGCCATGGTTCAATGCCAGATTATCAAATTTAAAAAAATATCAAAAATAAATAGTTTAAAAAATATCAAACTACAAAATGTGAGTCGGAATCAATTTATACGTTTGCGTAATGAATTTAATTATTTACATACATTTTTATATAAACAATACATTTATAACATGGAAACAAAATTAAAATCAAATCCATCAGCTTTTTGGCATTTTATTAATACAAAAAGAGAAAAACCAATGGATTCCCATCTAGTATGGAATATGAGGTCAAAAAATCTAGCAATACAACAGATACAGGATTCTGTTGTATTGCTAAAGTTTTTCAATCGGTTTATAAAATATGTGATACAAAATTGAACAGAGATTTCAATTCTCCGAATCAAGCTAGTTTTCAATCTATGGACATTTCTGAAGATGATGTTGAATTTGCCATTTCTGATTTAAAATTCAGTACTAATTGCGAATATAAGGATTTTCCATCAATCTTCTTTTAAAATTGTTCAATAAATGTTATTAAACCTTTAGCAATTTTGTTTAATAAATGTGTAAAGAGTTGCACGTTCTTGGATGATTGGAAAGTTTGTTTTATTGTTCCAATATTTAAATCGGGTAACCGTAATGATGTGAATAATTACAGAGCAATTGTTAAGCATAAAACTTTAGCGAAGTTGTTTGATCATATAATTAAAATTAAATTATTTGATCATATTAAAAGCGTTATCAGTGACTGTCAACATGGTTTCTTTCCAGGCAAATCAACATGTTCAAATTTGACCTTATTAACTAATCATATTGTCAATGCTATGGAACAACATAATCAGTTAGATGTGATTTATACTGATTTTTCAAAAGCATTTGACAAAGTTGATACACAATTTTATTACTAAAATTGAAAAAGTTTGGATTTTCCGAACAACTTATAACATTTTTTGAAAGTTTCTTAACAAATAGAAAATTGAAAGTTAAAATTGGCTCTTGTTATTCTGAAGTTGTTGTAAATGCTGGAATCCCTCAGGGTACACATTGTGGGCCATTATTATTTATAATGTTCATTAATGACTTGCCTCTACAAATAAAATATGCTAAATGTTTGATTTTTGCAGAATATGTAAAATTGTTTCTTAAAGTTAATCATATGGGAGATTGCTTTAAATTACAACATGATTTAGCAACGCTGAATGCATGGTGTTATTCAAACAAATTAAATTTAAATGTTAATAAATGTTGTATTTTATCTTACACAAAATCTAGTATTCCAATAAATTTCACATGCACTCTTAATAATTTAATTTTAAATCGAAGATTTGAAATAAAAGATTTAGGATTAATATTTGACTCTAAATTAAAATTTACAAGTCATTATGACTACATTGTTTCGAAATCATATGCTATGTTAAGATTCATTATAAAAAATTCGAAATCTTTCAAGGATCCAATGACAATTAAGGCTCTTTATATATCTTCAGTACGGAGCCATCTTGAATATTGTTCTATTGTTTGGAATCCATATTATAATGAACATTCTAACCGCATTGAGAAAGTTTAAAAAAATTTAACTAGATATGCAATTTTCAAACTCCATTGGTCTGATTTTAACCTAAATTATGATGCTAGTCGCAAATTACTTGGGTTACAATCTTTAAAAGCTAGAAGAACTTATTTTTCATTAATGTTTGTTTATAATATTTTATCTGAAAAAGTAAATTGTTCTGAGCTCTTAAATATGTTTAATTTGTATGCTCCACCTAGAGATTTAAGACATAATCGTTTATTTGTTGAGTCATTACATAGATTAAATTATGCTCTCAATGAACCTATTTCAGATTGAAATTTAATATATTTCTTATTAAACATGGAAATGTAATTTTTTTAGTTTATAAAATAATTCAAATGGTTTAAAAATTTAAATTTAATCCGATTGTATTAAAATTTAAACTCAAATAGTTTATATATTTTTTTTATAGTAAAGGACAGTAAAATTTGTTGGTGGTATGTTAGAAGATCTGTAGCGCGATTCCCTAACTCCGTATCGACAAAAATCGATATCGTTAACTACAATTAACGACAAATATTGTTAGGAGGTATTCCTTACACAGTTCGCTTTGATATTTATCGTCAGCTGTTATCGTTAACAATTTACCGAAGATTGTCGATACGATAGCGTTGAAAATTTTTTGGTTGTTAGCCAACTTACTTTTCAACGATTTTTACGATTTTAATTGTTAAAAATCTTTCCAAATTTATTTGTCTCCATAAAACGCATTGAAAGTTAAGGAATCACCTCCTATTCAGCAAGTATGAGGTTGTTTAAACCTCCAAGTCAGCAAGCATGCCGAAACCTCCCAATTGATATTTATTTTAAGATTTTTTTTATATGTAAAGTTTTCTTAATGTATTTTTGATGCGTAAATATGTCACGCACAATATTTCAAAAAATATATATCTATTAATTCCTGATCTCCGAAAAATAAAAATATTATGAAGACACATTTAATATTTTATTTCATCATAATTAAGCAAATTAAAAAACTATTTATAATGCCACATATGGTCACATATTTTTATTATATTTCACTAGCTAAACAGCAATTTGTATTGAATTCATTCATTATTTTATTAATATTCATATATTTATTTCGCATTTTTACTTAATTAATGAATTTCCTATTGTTTGTCACTTGTGAAAATTGTTGACGTTTATTTATTTCTGATAGACATGAGGTTGTCGTTTGTCATTTATTTTGTTGATACCATAACGTCAGTTGCCGTAACAAATGCACAAACGTCAAATTTTGGCAGAATGCAAAATACAATCATAAGGTTACGACAACCGAATGTGCAGTTGCGCGGACTAACATTTCTGTTAGAGTAAAAAATGGTACCTTCATTTTAATGACATGAGGTTACAACAAATGTATTACGGTTGCAATACTGAAACGTTCCCGAAATGCCACAGGTTAAGCGTGTGAAAAATAATCAAAATTGAATTTAAGGTAAAGTGTGTTTTTTAAATCAGTTTTAAATATAAAATAAGTGCTATTTTTAGCGTTTACTCTGTATTTGAAAATAATACCCAAAAAGTGCAGTGAAAATTAGGAACATAAATGTAGTAACGCTAAAAACAGTATGTTTTATATGATTGCAATATAAACCCTTACAAAATATATAACCTAACAACGTGCGTCCAAATCTAATAACTTACCGAAATCTATTAGTGTTTGGACTTCTGTGAATCTTTAAAACAATATACCGACCGCCCCACCAACCTTGATTAGACTCCAGAATGGTATTCAAGAGCTTGAAACATA
The DNA here is from genome assembly GCA_951804985.1 of Dryomyza anilis. Lineage (NCBI taxonomy): Eukaryota > Metazoa > Arthropoda > Insecta > Diptera > Dryomyzidae > Dryomyza > Dryomyza anilis. The sequence goes on from OX638130.1 coordinate 43,293,257, forward strand.
CAAGCTTACAAAAAAAACATGTCTACCACATTTTGGCTGCTGGCATCGATTACCTGCAGCTGTCTTGACGGTGCTGCCAAATTTATTAAAATAGAACCGATGGCGTTCCCGTGAAACAGATCTGGTTCAAGTACCACGGGAACGCAGCTATTAAGTGCAATGGCATATTGGATTGGTTCTATTAACCTCATGCCAAAAGAGGATTTTTCTGTGTGTACAATAGGAAATTAAAAGGTGAATTAATAAAACATTTAAGTTTATAAAACAATTAAAAAAACATGGTATAATACTGTTATAAAAAGACGTAATTTGCCCCATAGTGCAAGCAATCAACAATAATTAATGAGACGCAAGACAATTCAGCGCACTAAGCAATGTGTTAGAAAGAGACGGAAGATCATTCAGCGCACTGAGGCAGTGTGCGAGAAAGAGATGGAAGATCAGCGCATTAAAACACATGAGTGCGAATGAGATGCCAATAGCATGCGTCATTCACGAAACGAGTAGAAGGTTCTCGAAACAAGTCGAAGCTTGTCGAAACGTGTCGAATTGGTGCATGCATTATATAAGGGAGCCGCATCTGAGGTACAGCACTTCAGTTGTGATTTGATAGTGAACTAGTGCATCTCGTGAGCGAACGTTGTAAAAATAAATTGTAGTAATACAGCAGTTGAAATAAGTGATTGTTATTAAGTTGTTATTTAAATAAATAAAGTTAATTAATACTGGTTGAAATAATACTAGTTAAAACCAAATATTAGTGTGTTTTTAATTTTGTACACAATCCAGTGATACGAACTTGTAGAACAGTTTTCCGTAGACTGTATTTTCGTAACATTGGTGTCAGAAGTGGGATTGTGATACAAAATGGTTAAATTCGAACAACTTAAAGTCGACCAGCTAAAGAAGGAGCTGGCGATTCATAATCTTCCAACTGTAAGTACGAAAGGAGAGCTGCAAAAGCGTCTAATGGAAGAATTAGAAAACCAAGGCATTGACCTCGCGGAGCACGAGTTTGAAGTGGAAGCTGCAACAGCGTCATCGAAAAGTGTGGACACGGAGCAAAAAGTAAAGCCCCAAAGTTTTGATATGAGCCAGTTGCTCGGAGCAATACTTCAAGAAAATTCCAGCAAAATGGAACAGAAGCTTCAAGAAAATTCCAGCAAAATGGAACAGAAACTTCTATAAAATTCGAAACAGTTTCAAGAAAATGCCAACAAAATGGAACAGCTTCAAGAAAATTCCAGCAAAATGGAACAGAAACTTCTAGAAAATTTCATGAAAATGCCAACAAAATGGAACAGAAGCTTCAAGAAAATTCCAATCAACTTAAAACAGAACTTCTGGAAAATTCTAACCAACATCAAGTAAAAATGGAGTAACAAATGCAGGAACATTCGAAACAGCTTCTGGAAGTTTCTAATACACTTCATGACAAAGTTAATGAGCTTGAAGCGCATATAAATAATGTTGACGAGAAATATCAAGACATCGACAAAGAGCTTCAGGAAATAAAGAAATATTTGCACGTGTTGCAGATAAATGGTCCTACACAGCATGTTTTTAGTGGTACGAGGCTATAATCGCCGATTTACGATGGAACTACAGCGTTCAACATTTTCAAGCTGCAATTTGAGACCACGGCTGTAAGTAATTGTTGGAACAATGATGACAGCGTAGCAGCGCTTATTGTGGCCCTAAAAGGAGGCGCAGCCGAAGTTTTGCAGACAGTTCCAGAAAGCATAGAAACAGTTACACAGCGGTTATGTCTGCACTGCAACGAAAATACGGCAGTGATCACATGGAGTAAATCTACAGAATGGAACTAAAGTGCCGAATGCAAAGAAATGGTAAAACATTACAGGCGTATGCAGCGGATGTCGAGAGGCTTGCGCATTTGTCGTATGCAGATTCAACGAGTGATTTCATAGAAAAGTGCAAGATCGATTCCTTCGTTGACGGCATACGTGATCCGGAAACAAGACCTGTCACAGTGACAATGCCGAAAGTGACATTTACGGAAATTGTAACCATAGCGCTAACACATAGCGCAACTACGTTGTGCGGCCCAGCACCAAAGGTCAATAAACTAGATGTGGAGAATGAAGACCTACCTACCTAAGTGCAGCTAAACCAGATTACACTGCTGCCAACCGAGACACCCAATTTAAAGGTAAATGCTACAACTGTGATACATATGGGCATATGGCTCGTGATTGTCGTAAACAACGCAAGCGCTCAATGAATCCATTTACAAATGAACTCCGACATGGAGAAACCCAGGATAAAGTCCAAAATAACGTAAATTTTAATCAATATTTAAACTAAAACGAGTCAGTTCTGCGGGGCATGATCTGACTCCCATAACCGATTGCCCCAGAATTTCAGAAGCAATTGTTTTTGCGAAAATAAATGGGCAACGGGCAACAGTTTCACTTGAAAACCGATGACGCAGCACTGAGATGGTTACTTTAGTTCAAAGACCCAGAAGGCCAAATTGCGCGTTGGATAGAACGATTACAGAGGTACGATTTCACCATAGAACATCATAAGGGAGGTCATCACGAAAATGCAGATCCTCTGTTACGACGCCCATGTAAACTAGAGTGCAGACATTGTTCAAGAGCGGAAGGAAAAGAAAACATAATTGACATTCGTTTGCTAAATGTTTTTCATTTAAATTGATCAAAACAGTGATCCCGACCGCACAAAAATCATGATGTTCAAGGAACAGCAAAGAAAACCATCATGGGAAGATATAGCTGCCGACAGTGCCATAACTAAAGCTTAGTGGGCACAGTGGCAGAGCTTAAAGCTACAAGATGGTTGCTTATATCGTGTATGGGAAAATGAAGATGGCACATCCGTTCGAAGTTTGATAGTTGTTCCCAAGTCAAAAATAACAGAGATATTGACGGAATACCATGGTGGATCTAGTGGTGGTCATTTGGGCATTAATAAAACATCGGGAAGGTAAAGAAACGTTTTTATTGGATTGGATGCCAAGAGTCAGTCGCCGATTGGATTTGGAGTTTTCCGCAATGTATACCAGCAAAAGGACCAACAGTCAGAAGTCGCGGTAGGCTGCTTGAGTACAACGTGGTTTCAGTACAACGCCGTTTCCAATAAGTATGTCCTTGTCGTCATTGACTACTTCAGCAAGTGGCCTGAAGTGTATCCCATGCAGAATCAAGAAGCCACAACAGTTGCGGATGCATTAGTTAACAACTGGGTAAGCCGTTTTGGAGTACCGTTGGAATTTCATTCAGATCAAGGAAGAAATTTTGAGTCTGCTGTATTTAAAGAAGTATGCAAAGTCCTCAACATACACAAAACACGAACAACGGCATTGCACCCGCAATCTGATGACATGGTAGAGAGATTCAATCGGACTTTGGAAGAGTATCTCAGAAAAGTGGTTGATAAAAATCAAAAAGATTGAGATACACACATACCATTATTTCTCATGGCTTATCGAACGGCGGTTCATGATACCACAGCAGCTTCACCATCTATAATTGTTTATGGAACAGACTTAAGATTACCTGCGGATTTAAAGTTTGGTGCGAGTACTTCAGCTGGAATTCCTGTACACAATTATGTTTCCAGAAAAAATGAAGAAATGGACGAAGTGCAATTTGTAAGACAGCGTACACAATTTGCGAGTGATAAGATGAAGGACAGATACGACTTGCGCACAAATTCAGTGGGATTTACGGAAGGAGAGCTTGTTTTGCTCTATAACCCACAAAGGAAGAAAGGCTTATCCCCTAAGCGTAGCGTCAACGCACTTATGGGGGACGGACGTGTCGTGTCGTCTCTTGTCTTTTTTAACGTGTTCCGTCCGTCGTTTAGTATAAATGTGTTTCAAAACTGTGTTTAATGTGCCCGCCCAACATAAGAAAAATAACGAAATAAAACAAAATTAAATTAAAACACAAACTAATAATAGATTTCATAAAAAACTAAAAAGAAACACCAAATAAATAAAACAATAATAAAACAATAATAATTCAACAACAACAACCACATAATAGAACCGGTTTCGCGCTGCCTGCTGAGTTGCCGCACTCGCTGTTTTTGCCGACGCAAAGGGCTTTTCTATGCTCTTTGCTGCAATTGCACAGGTTTGTTGACGTATCCCCTCCCTCCCCCATCCTACTCCACGCTACTAGCGCGCACGGTTGAGGCTGCAGTGAGTGCGTAATCTATGCTGTGGTGAAGGCATAACACTCACCACGGCTTGACTTACGCTCTCATTTGTTTGTTTCAACTACTGCGCCTTGGTAGTATGTATGTCTGTTTTGAAGTTGCCCAGTAGGAAAAATGTCGCAAAAATTTCGCATAGATTTTTGCAACATTCGTGGGCTAAGGGCGAACTTTTTCTCGGTATATGCGTATGTGTCCATCCATAGGCCACAAATAATGGCACTAGGTGAGACCCAGGTTAATGAGGGTGCAGATCCACTGGATTTTCATATACCTGGTTATCACCTGTTGCCATTATTCTCTGCCCATAGGGGCCTTGCTCTTTTTATCCGAAGTGACGTTGCGTAACAACTGCAGCAACAACATAGTGTGTCGGATAGCGAATTTAATACTATTTGGGTTAAATTCAAAATACAAACACACATCATGCACTTGTGCTTTCTTTATAGGAGTCCGAATTTAGATAGGGTTTCCACCAGTAATAAGCTGGATGCCTTATCTGATTCGATCTCAAATATATTGGAGCAATTTCCAGGCAGTGAAATTGTTGTTGCCGGCGATTTTAATGTGCACAACGCCACTTGGTTGAGCCACTCGGGTCTATCAACACAGGAGGGTTGTTATGTTGAGCTTTTTGCCGAGTGCAACCAACTCACTCAAATAGTGAAGGAGCCGACGTATATTCCACGCGTCGGCGGGCAAAGCCCAAAAGTCCTAGACCTTTTTCTGACTTCACATCATGAAAAATATGATGTAAAAGTCCTTGCACCTCTTGGTAATTCCGACCACTGTACTGTTTCCGCTGAGTTTTCGTATTCTAGTTTACGCGCCTCTTCGATTAAAGCCCCGAAGAGGAATGTATGGCTTTACGAAAAAGCAAATTGGGTTGCGTTAAATGATTTTTTTCGCAACTTTAATTGGAAATTGTGTTTCGCTGACAGAGACATAAATGCTGCGGCTTTAATGGTACAAAATATTATTTTATTAGGTATGCGGTCCTTCATACCTTCTAAAAAAATTAGCATTAAACCTAAGGACCACTCTTGGTTTAATGAGACTTGCAGGATTGCAGTCAGGTCGAAAGAGGAAGCCTTTCAGACTTGGCGTTCTAACAAGAATGCTGAAACTGAAAGACTTCGTATACAGGCTAGGAATCGCTGTAATGCCGTGATCTCGCGCGAAAAGTTTCTTCACGAACAAAACGCGCGCAAAAAGGTCCTACTCTATCACAGGGGTAGTAAAAATTTCTGGTCATTTGTAAAAAGGGTGAAGAATCAGACGACATCGTCTACTCCAACTCTTAGTATGAATGTCCAGACCTTCACTGATCCGGCTGATAAAGCTAATCTCTTGGCAGAATTATTTGCAATTAATTCAACACTCCCAGATAGTAATGAACCACTGCCTGTCGTCGATTTTGTTTCTTCACCAATGCCGGAGATACATTTTCGAACTCGGGCAGTTAAAAAGGTTTTAGCAAACCTCAACATTAACAAAGCCTCTGGGCCAGATGGCATATCTGCCCATGTGTTGAAGAAGTGCGCGTCAACGCTGGCTTGTCCGTTGCGTAACCTTTTCAACATCTCCTACACGACAGGAGTTTTTCCATCTTGTTGGAAGGTTGCCAATGTCCAGCCAGTTCCGAAAAAGGGCGAGGCCACGAACCCTGCCAATTACCGACCCATTGCAATATGCTCTGCACTCTCCAAGGTAATGGAGAGCGTAATTAACTTCCACTTTGTGAACTATCTTGAGCACAACGAATTGCTCAGTGACCGACAATACGGTTTCCGTAGGACCAGATCCACAGGTGACTTGATGGCGGTCCTCTCCGAAAAGTGGAATAATTGTGTTCACCTTTTCGGGGAGAGCAAGGCTGTTGCTCTTGATATCTCCAAGGCTTTTGATCGAGTGTGGCATAAAGCCCTCGTTTCAAAACTAATTGCATATGGTGTTGGTGAATCTTTTACTCGATGGATATCGAGTTTTCTCCAGGGTCGTTCAATACGAGTTGCGATGGATGGTGTTCTTTCGGAACAACATTTCATCAATTCTGGAGTTCCGCAGGGTTCCGTCCTATCCCCGTCCCTATTTCTGGTATTTATCAATGACCTTCTGTCATTGACCCAGAACCCAATCCATTCCTTTGCAGATGATAGCAACATTTGTCATTCATACTCGTTCAAAAAGCGCCCAACCTCTTTGGAGATTGAGAGTAAAAGACGCACTATGAATGACACACTCAATAATGACCTTAAAACAATCTCCGAGTGGGGTCTTGCAAATAGAGTTGATTTTAATGCACGCAAGACCCAATGTTGTCTGTTATCTCACAAAAGAATGGATTCAACCCTACCTCCCCTTAACATGGGTGCGGTGGATATTGCAGAGTCAGCTGCTCTTGACGTTCTGGGCATATCAATTCAATGTGATCTCCGTTGGAATGATCACATATTTGACATGTCGAAAGAGGCGGCCAAGTGCCTCGGTTTTTTAAAACGGTGTAAGACATACTTCACTCCTGCTGACTTGCGCACTGTCTACACCACCTATATTCGGCCTAAGATGGAATACAATTCGCACATATGGGCAGGGGCTTCAAAATCTTCTTTGGAGTTCCGGGATCGAATCCAACAGCTTGCAATATATTTAATAGGGGATGAAAATATTTCATCCGCTATTGGTTCTCTTGAGCACCGAAGGACCGTAGGGTGTGTAAGCCTGTTCTATAGGTATTACAATGGTAAGTGTTCGAGGGAAATACATGGCCTGATTCCACCAGGTCGTGTGTCCTCTCGTTCTACTCGGGCATCGAACCAAGCCCACCCCTTCGTTGTTCACTCGGCTCTCAATAGAACCACGCATTACCGAGAGAATTCGTTCTTCAGTCGCACGATACGTTTGTGGAACAATCTCCCTGCGTCTGTTTTTCCCGACATTTTTGATATTGGCAAGTTCAAAACAAACATTCACCGACACTACTCCATCTTTCCACCCTCCATTTAACCTATCATCCCATCTTACAATCAACACTGTGCATTGCATGAATAGGGGGCATCCCCTGAGCGTTGGTTAATTTGTAAAAAAAAAAAAAAAAAAACACACTGGGAAGGACCATATAAGATAATTAAATGAATTAATTATGTAGTGTATCGGATTCAGAATACTGCTGGCGTTAGACGAAAAATTAAAGTAGTACATTTAGAAAGGTTGGTGCCGTATAAAGGGGATTAACATCTGTTTGGGAAGAAGAGATTAAGGTGGAAGGCAGTGTTACGAAAAGACGTAATTTGCCCCATAGTGGAAGCAATCAACAATAATTAATGAGACGCAAGACAAATCAGCGCACTAAGCAATGTGTTAGAAAGAGACGGAAGATCATTCAGCGCATTGAGGCAGTGTGCGAGAAAGAGATGGATGATCAGCGCATTAAAACACATGAGTGCGAATGAGATGCCAATAGCATGCGTCATTCACGAAACGAGTAGAAGGTTATCGTAACAAGTCGAAGCTTGTCGAAACGTGTCGAACTGATGCATGCAGTATATAAGGGAGCCGCATCTGAGGTACAGCACTGCAGTTGTGATTTAATAGTGAACTAGTGCGTCTCGTGAATGAACAATGTAAAGATAAATTGTAGTAATTCAGCAGTTGATATAAGTGATTATTCTTTAAGTTGTTATTTAAATAAATAAAGTTAATTAATACTAGTTGAAATAATACTAGTTAAAACCAATTATAAGTGCGTTTTTATTTTGTACACAATCCAGCGATACGAACTCGTAGAACAGTTTTCCGTATACTGAATTTTCGTAATAATACCAATTAAATGTGTTTACATTTTATATAAAAATGAAAATAGATTCGAAAAATTTAATGTGTATTAAAAAAAAAACAATTGTATTATACACGGTTTTCTTTTTTACGAAATTGGTTTGGAACATCTTTTGCAGCAGTCATACTGCGTAAATACTAAAAGTACTCGCAATGAATATCCTTGCGATAACATGTAAATTGTTATCGCAGGGTTATCCGAAAGATATACGCAAGTGGGATTGTCGCAGGCGAGTCTTCCTGAGTGGAACAAAAGTTGAACTTAAAGTGAAGTGTTCGCATTGCGCATATTCTCAGTTTTGACTCCAGTTTTGACTCCGATGACTCAAAATGCGTGTTGGGTATTATTAAAACAAAAAAGTTACAAATGTTTACCAGTGTATTCTAAGCTCCGCTCGGAAGTATTCTGAACTGTGAAATGCAACTAGCACTCTATCAATAGCAACGTCACTTTAACCATTTCCATTTTTAACTTAAGTTCAAAGAAAGCATTTAAAAAAATGGGTCCCAATTGTTCTAGTTTGTTTTGATTTTGTTAAAATAAATTGCCACTGAATTAGACGTCAAAAAAGATTATTGAAAAGAAAATGTTCCTGCGCCACGTACACAATCAATAAATTGCAAGTATTCATTTTTATTAATTTCTTTTGTACAATTAAATAATAATTAACGTGATTTAAGATTTTAGTGCTGAACGAATTTTTAGCAAATGCATCTAAATTACGCAGGTGCCACAACTAAGATGGAAGTGCTTAAATTATATAATTTATATAATTTATATAATTTATATAATTTATATAATTTATATAATTTATATAATTTATATAATTTATATAATTTATATAATTTATATAATTTATATAATTTATATAATTTATATAATTTATATAATTTATATAATTTATATAATTTATATAATTTATATAATTTATATAATTTATATAATTTATATAATTTATATAATTTATATAATTTATATAATTTATATAATTTATATAATTTATATAATTTATATAATTTATATAATTTATATAATTTATATAATTTATATAATTTATATAATTTATATAATTTATATAATTTATATAATTTATATAATTTATATAATTTATATAATTTATATAATTTATATAATTTATATAATTTATATAATTTATATAATTTATATAATTTATATAATTTATATAATTTATATAATTTATATAATTTATATAATTTATATAATTTATATAATTTATATAATTTATATAATTTATATAATTTATATAATTTATATAATTTATATAATTTATATAATTTATATAATTTATATAATTTATATAATTTATATAATTTATATAATTTATATAATTTATATAATTTATTTAATTTATATAATTTATATAATTTATATAATTTATATAATTTATATAATTTATATAATTTATATAATTTATATAATTTATATAATTTATATAATTTATATAATTTATATAATTTATATAATTTATATAATTTATATAATTTATATAATTTATATAATTTATATAATTTATATAATTTATATAATTTATATAATTTATATAATTTATATAATTTATATAATTTATATAATTTATATAATTTATATAATTTATATAATTTATATAATTTATATAATTTATATAATTTATATAATTTATATAATTTATATAATTTATATAATTTATATAATTTATATAATTTATATAATTTATATAATTTATATAATTTATATAATTTATATAATTTATATAATTTATATAATTTATATAATTTATATAATTTATATAATTTATATAATTTATATAATTTATATAATTTATATAATTTATATAATTTATATAATTTATATAATTTATATAATTTATATAATTTATATAATTTATATAATTTATATAATTTATATAATTTATATAATTTATATAATTTATATAATTTATATAATTTATATAATTTATATAATTTATATAATTTATATAATTTATATAATTTATATAATTTATATAATTTATATAATTTATATAATTTATATAATTTATATAATTTATATAATTTATATAATTTATATAATTTATATAATTTATATAATTTATATAATTTATATAATTTATATAATTTATATAATTTATATAATTTATATAATTTATATAATTTATATAATTTATATAATTTATATAATTTATATAATTTATATAATTTATATAATTTATATAATTTATATAATTTATATAATTTATATAATTTATATAATTTATATAATTTATATAATTTATATAATTTATATAATTTATATAATTTATATAATTTATATAATTTATATAATTTATATAATTTATATAATTTATATAATTTATATAATTTATATAATTTATATAATTTATATAATTTATATAATTTATATAATTTATATAATTTATATAATTTATATAATTTATATAATTTATATAATTTATATAATTTATATAATTTATATAATTTATATAATTTATATAATTTATATAATTTATATAATTTATATAATTTATATAATTTATATAATTTATATAATTTATATAATTTATATAATTTATATAATTTATATAATTTATATATTTTATATAATTTATATAAATTATATATATCTATATATATATATATATATATATATATATATATATATATATATATATATATATATATATATATTTATATATATATATATGTATATTTATATATATATATATATATATATATATATACATATACATATATATATATATATATATATATATATATATATATATATATATTTATATATATATTTCTATCAAAAAAATAATATTTATATAGATTAACTAATTTATATATGAATAAAATTAATAACAATTGTATATATATATATATATATATATATATATATATATATATATATATATAGATATACAATTGTTATTAATTTTATTCATATATAAATAAGTTAATCTATTTAAATATTATTTTTTTGATTATTATAGTTAAAAAAAACACTGTAATAAAGATAAAAAAAACATGACATTTGCACTTGTTTTATTTGTCATCAATTTTCCTTTGAGTCTCAGATTACGTCCGACATTGATTTGAATGTCTGTTTTAAAAGTCTGACCAAAATGCGTCATCAGCTTTGCTTAACCTCGTTTCTGATTGGCTGATTTTTGAATATTTTCCGTTTTGCTATCTCTGTTTTGTACGTACTTTTTCTCAGACATACTACAGAATAATTGGTGAGATGTCTATGTCGCGTTAAGTCCGTTACAGAACCTATTTAATTCGTAAATCTGAACAAATGTCGCACACTTTTGTCAGGGTAGTCTTACATTTTGATCGTAAAAACGTCGTAATTATGAACGGGTTATATTGAAAAATATTTCTGTTCAGAGGGTTTTTCGTTTTTCCTTTCCATGTGTACTTTGTTGCTACTTCTTCTCAAGACTGTTATTCGAGATCTTGAAACATCCCAACTAGAACAAAATACAAAATGTTATCTTTACGACTATCGTTTTTCATCGAAAATCGTTTCTCAGGTATCATTACAAAAGTTATATGTTAACCATGTTTTAGACATGTCACAAAGGTAACATTTCAAAGTAAACAAATCGTGATAATTCCCTCATAGTGGTACTCCTTAACTTCATACCTCAAAGTTTGCATTTTTGCTGCGTCATACTGTTTGCTATTCGCGTGTTTTGTGCCCCGCACTATCAAAACGAAATATGGTTGAAAAGTATTAGAGCCTTAAACATCATTGCAGTTGCAAATTATTCAAGTCAAATATTTGACACTTTTTGTGATATTTAGACAATATCTGTGGAATATGTGAATATTTGCAGCAATGCTACCTATTTCTCTAGTAGTTGCAGTGAATCAACCACAAATATGACATTTTTCGTGATGTTTATAAGAAACATCTCACAAATAATACAAAATATGTGATGTTTACAAATTATTTAAACTTTTTCTGCAATTTTTTTTGTATTTCCTGCATATTGGAATTGTTAAAGCGAGTAGTATTTTAGTTGCAGCAACACTCTCATAAACATTGTGTTTTCTTAGTGCGTGTATTTTGTGTGGACAAACATGTCGAGATGATAATAAAAAATCGCTAACCGATTGGTATCGATGTACGAGAGAAAATCTCGAATCATGAAGATAAGGATAAGCTTCAATGGATCGCAGTATGGCACCTGCTCTACCACTTACAACATCTTGCCCGTTACCAAAGTTGTTTACAATTGATTCTAAGCATTGTCATTGTATTAAATAATGTTTTAATAAGTTTCTAGCGCGGCACCCAGGTGATATCGTCACTGTCATGCCAATGGGGCGAATGTGCATTTTTAAAAATGTTGTTAAATCAAATTTTAAAGTTAGAAGTGTTTTAAAAATTAGCAAAATTTATATTTTTTCAATTTTTTCTGTTATTTTGGTTTATTTGTCAATTATTATAACGTATGTAAAATATCTTTAGATTTGGACAACCTTCTGAATTATAAATACGGATTTTGTGAGACTATATCCTGATCAAAAAAAAAGTATTTTTGTTTTTTATGCTATAACTTTTTATTAGCTCAAGATAAAATAGTAAAGAAAAGGCATTAATTGTTTTATTTTAAAGCACCTATCTGGCATCATTAATTAAAAATATTTTGTCAAACATTAATTTGCCATTTGTTATTTGCAGGAAAAAAGGTTTAGCAACATATTTTTAAATATTGATGCCAATCGATAGGTGCTTTAAAAACAAACAGTAAATACCTTTACACCACTATTTTATCTTGCACCAATAAAAATTATAGCAAAAACCCGAAGATATTGGAAAAATTGAAAATCTTGTCATGCGAAAAGGGCGAATCTTTTCATTTTGTTGCTATAACTCTTTAATGGTACAAGATAAAATATGTAAAAGACAAGATATGTAAAGACAATTATTGTTGGTTTTTAAAGCACCTATTGATCTGCATCATTAATTAAAAATATTTTGTCAAACAAATGTGCCTGCAAATAACAAATTATTAAATGGCAAAATATTTTTAATTAATGATGCAGATCGATAGGTTCTTTTAAAATAAATAATAAATGCTTTTACACCACTATTTTATCTCATACCAATAAAAAGTTATGGCGAAAAAATGAAAAGATTCGCTCTTTTGGCATGACAAGATTTTCAAAATTTTCAAATTCGTCGTTTTGGTTTTGTCTTTTGTGGCTAGAATTATCCATCAAAATTACACGCGTTTTTGGCACAGCATACTTGAGGATAAACTGCATTCAAAAATATAAAAAAACGCAAATGTCAAAAATTGCACATTCACCCATGATAGTGACGATATTTAATCCTCCCGAGTTTGCTATGTTACAAATACCATTGTCATTACATCCATTGTCGTTTATAAATGAATATAAACTTTAAATGGTTTAGAAGCTATACAATGTAATTTTCCCCAATTTTATTATTGCAGTCCTGCACGTATACGACCTTAGAGGCTTTCAGGCATAATCCAACGGACGTAGCGTCATACCACTGTTCGCTCGAACATGTATTGCGCCATTGGTCCGTACCTGCGGTTCCTCTCGTACTACGCAGGAATGCTGTCGCAATAACGTTTTATCATTAGTTGGATAAAAATAACCAGTCTCACGACGGTTTAAACCCAGCTCATGTTACCTTGAATGGGTGAACAATCCAACGCTTGGTGAATTTTGCTTCACAATGATAGGAAGAGCCGACATAGAAGGATCAAACAGAGACGTCGATATGAACGCTTGGCCGCCACAAGCTAGTTATCCCTGTGGTAATTTTTCTGACACATCTTGTTAAAAACTCCTTAAACCAAAAGGATCGATAGGCCGAGCTTTTGCTGTCTCTATGTGTACTGAATATCGAGATCAAATCAGCATTTGCCCTTTTGCTCTATGTGTGGTTTCTGCCTGCACTGAGCTGGCCTTGGGACACCTCCGTTATTATTTGAGAGATGTACCGCCACAGTCAAACTCCCTACCGGGAATTCCCTTTCATACCTATGACGTTGAAAGAAAGTCATTGAGAAATAAACAGAAAAGAATTACTCCGCTATAAATCGAGCGTAAGGAAAAACTACGCCATTCTACTTTGTCAAAGTAGTAAAATGTCAAAATAAGCGAGCAGTTTTGTTGCAAATAGACTTTCATAAACATTTTGTTTTTTAGTGTGCTACTGAATGACGACTCCGCATCTGCATAACAACTCCAGCGGCGTGAATTTTTTGCCCAACAATGCCTTAGAAGTCTGCACGAATGTGCTCCAATGCGCTCGATGTATGTCTCGAATTTAAATTTTAACTATTTTTCTATTTGACAAATCAAATTAATTCTTTTCCGTTTATTTTTCTTTGGCTTTTAAATGCAACCTACTATTCAAAAAGATTTTTTTTTGAAGGAAAACATAAACAAAAATCAAACATTTAGCTATCCCTTTCTTACCTATGACGTTGGAAGATAGTCTGCTTTCGATGTGTTTCTGAACATGCTAATTTCTTTGATAGTGTGCGAACCAGTTCGAACCATTGATACCAATCGGTTAGATACATATCAGTTAGATTTTTTCTCGGATATAGCGTATTTGCAGTTTCATGGTATTAGTACGACATTGTACGAATACGACAGTACGGCAATTGAACTATGATCACCACTTTTCTGCTAGTTAAAATATTTCATCTAATAAATGCAGCTGATTCTTATAAAATTAGGATTTTTTGAAAGTAACATAAATATTCCTCGATTTGAAAAGTAAAATAAATAAGTTAACATTTTATGTGCACTATTTGTCTTCAATTTTACAATTTTTTTTTTATTTCGCAAAATACGACAGAAAAACATGCCTCAGGGCTCTAAAATATAACACTTGTGGTGTTTCCCTTTTATATGGGACTACCTGGACCCGTGGACGACTCGTGAGATTCTGTGAATGCAAGGATATGGAGTGATTTTATTAATATTAAATTAATTTTTATTATTTATAGCAGGTTTAGTACTTCTCTATGGATTTTTTTTTCTATTGATGTTATAAATGTAGTGACCAAAATAAAAATAATTCTTCGCCAAAACAACTTTTGTCAAAGACAATTCTTTCTCAGACTGTGCTTCCCCGTAGAATATTTCGCCTCAGAATTATTTCCAGTAGAAATCTTCCACGTAGAACGCTTTCCCGTAGAATTCTTCCACGTAGAATTCTGTCCTGAACAGTTTTTTTAGTAGATGTTTTAGTGTGGTGAATTTCAGTGTGGTAAGTTTCGGTGTTGTGAATTTTGGTGTGGTTCGGTTTGATTAAATACGGTTCAGTAGTTTAGACGTCTATTCGGAATATATAGACTTACATTCACAAATATATAGTAGATGCAACGACAAATTGACGTTCCTGTGTTATTATATCGTATATATAGACATGGTACGAATTAGAGATGGGCGCGTGCCTGTTTTTGATGGCACGGACACGCACGGGCACGCCGATAGGTGACACGCACGAGCACGAGCCCGACGAGCAAATTTACAGGCACGCACGAGAAGCACGATACGGGATTTCAAAAGACACGAAGAAACACGAAAAAACACGACAAAACACGAAAAAAGCACGGAAAAACATGAAAAAGCAAGAAAAACGTGAAAAATAATACCGGAACCGTTTAGATTTTTGGAACCAGAATCGTTATTAAAAATGTTTGAACCGGAACTGGAATCGGAACATATATATTTTTTCTGGTTGAAATCAGTACCGCTATTTAAAAAATATCGGAAACAGAACCGGAACAGAAATTATATCCCTGTCAGGGAACGCAAAGAACAGGAATCGGAACCATTATTAAAAATGTATGGAACCGGAATCGAAACCCATTTAATTTGTTGATTGAAACCGGAACCACAATTTAAAAAATCTTGGAACCCGAACCGGAACCGATATTCCAGTAGGTTTTAGTCCCTGTAATAAATAATTCAAAAATTTAGTTTGATACTGTTTTATTCTCTTAAATCCATAAGTAAAACTAAAACAACAGATTTTTTAGAAAAGGTTAAAATACCAATTTTTGTTTTCTGAAGCTGGAAGGGTTTTTTTTTAAATTGGGATAGAAATTATAAAAAAATCTTTAATGGGCGCGTGCCTGATATATATATATATATATATATATATATATATATATATATATATATATATATATATATATATATATATATATATATATATATATATATATATCAACTAAATATTAGTTATGTCTCATTTTGAATGTAGTTGCCGTAGCAATGGAAATAAAAAATTAATGGATTAAAAGTTTTTTCCACAATCAATGTTGCGGTTACTTCAGCTAATAGTTGGTTACACTTCATTCTATTGTTTACCACACATGAATTTCAGTTGAGGCTGACTATATTTTGTAGATGCAAATGATGTGTGTGAAGATATCCATAAAAAGATATTCATAAATGTTATGACTTAACAGATGTGGAACGTATGCGGAATCAATGTTAATATTAAAAATAATTTAATTTTTTGTAATTTTTAGCGTTTTTTTGTAGTTATTTATTATAGAAAGCATTAAAATAATCAATAAAATATTAAAATTATCATTTACGATAGTCGTTTTATTTTTTTAAACCCAAATTGGCGAATTAAGTTGAAAGCAAAGTCCTTTGGGAAACGGCCAAGATCCGTCTCCTCCAGACATGTGGGATACGTCATTGGAATCCTCATGGTCTTACCTTTCAATCGTATAAGGCCACTACCCCTCGAAAGTTTCAGGAGACCTGTCAAGTGGTGCCAAAGCTACCACTTATTATATGCATAATATCCTTAAACATGTTCCAATGGAAACGGCTATAACTTCCAAGATCCGTCTCCTCCAGACATGTGGGATACGTCATTGGAATCCTCATGGTCCTACCTTTCAATCTTATATGGTCACTACCCCTTGAAAGTTTCAGGAGTCTTGCCAAGTGGTGCCAAAGCTACCACTTATTATATGCTCAATTTCCTTAAACATGACCCTATGGACATAGCTATAACTTCCAAGATCCGTCTCCTCCAGACATAAGGAATACGTCGTTGGAATCCTTATGATTTGATTTTCTTTCATTCATATACAGTGTCTACCCCTCGAAAGTTTCAGGGGACCTACAAAGTGGTTCCAAAGGTACCAATCACTATTTGTATGTTAAATTTATGTTAAATTTAACATTTGTGTAACGCATCATCTTATAACTGAGTTAGAGTGAGACAACTATATGATAGTATAAGTCAGCTGTGAATTTGCCACTTTTCTCTAACTTGGAAAATGACACAATTTTCACTTTTTAATAAAAATAATTAAAAATACAAAATGTTCATTAATTAAAGTTTACGTGAATGCCATTCATTGATTTGAGCGAAAACTAATATTATGAAATAATAAACATTTGTTTTAAATAATCATACAACCGGCTAAAATATATCAGAATTCGCTAAAAAATAATTAATTGTAGAAAACTAAAGAAATTGTTGAAGAGAATAGTACTCGATTGAAAAGAAAATATTTTTTAATTAATAGATCGTAATATAGTTAAGGCCATGAATTTGGTCTTAAATAATTTATTTCGTATCGGAGTTATATACGTCTCTATATCGTTTTTCAAATCCAAGTATTTCATCTTAAAGAACCTCTAACTCAGAAATGGTTCGTCCATGACATCGCTGGCTACGAATGCAAATAAAAGTCATGGCGTGTTTTTACCACGGAACATAATGAAAACGAAAATATATATTTGTTATATCATAAAAATCTCAACCTTGTGGTGAAACTGGCAAGAAGATTCATTAAAACGTGTAGTCGCATCCAAGTGAATCTTCCAGTTCATCGAGTGTTTAGTACTCCATTTTGTGCCATGTTGCCATTCGTGTGAAAAATCTCACGAGTGGGATTTATTAATACATTTTTCCCACATTTAGAAAAATTATTTGCGTTTGTGTACTGCATATGGTCCGTTCTGGACAATCATTTTGCTCTCGATATTCAAATGAAAAGTTCCTTTAGTATAATGAATTCCTATAATTCGGTGGAAGTGGCAAAGGCATTCTATGGAAAATTGTAGACACTTCAGGTGAATACTTCATTTTATCGCGCATTTTTTTCTAATTTCGTTGAGATTGTACGAGTGTTGCCACGTGCTTTAAAAATTCCACCTGTGGTATTAATTTGGAAAGTTTTCCCTCATCTAATAAATATTATTAAGTACGTTCGGGTAGAACACTCCTTTAGCTCTTTTAACCACATACACTCCTTAAAATTCTCCGGGGCAGTGTCGCCAGATGTAATTACCACAAGAATTCTCATTTTACCACAGCAAATTCTCACAAATTACCACAGGGGATATTTACCACAATTTCCCTCAAATTACCAAAAAATCCTACATTTACCTCAAATTCCCTCAAATTACCACAAAATACCTCAGTACAAAAACATCCCAGCCGGCCAAACTATCATAAACGATATCGTAAATGATAACAAAAAATTCGTAAATAATAAATTAAATAATCACATACGAGAATCGTAAATGATTCGAAAACACATACAGTTTCGTTCTTAATTTGTCCATCGTTACGAGGTATCATAAACGAAGTAAAAACACTCATATATAATAAAAAATCGATCGTTTCTGATCGTAAAATAAGTATCATATACTCGTTAAAAACGATCTTTTTTGTTCGTAAACGAACTCGTTTTTAATATTTTTACGATACAATTTTCATTTTTAACTCTTTTACGAGCTTTTTCCTACTTTTTTAACGATACAAAAAAAAATAAGTAAATGCATTTGATTTTTATTTTAAGCTCACAAATGCATTTACTTACTTCTTAATTACATCAAATGATTTAAAATTTTCATCAAAACAATTCATTCTTGTTAAAAATATTGAACATTTCTTGCATTTTTTTAAATGAACTTTAAATTACAAAAACAATTATAACTTTTGACAATCTTTTTTTACGATTTAAACAATCGAAAAATGCGAGCCATCGTTATTTACGAACAAAATATGATTGTTTTTTTCATTGACATTTATCATCGTTTTTTACGAGCAAAATGATCGAAATTTATGATTATTTTAAATCGCCAAACGATCGTAATTTACGAAAATCATAAAAATGTCTGTAGGTGCCGACTGGGATAGTACTTATTATCAAAAAAAAACTATATATTACCACCACATACTCACATCCTCATTATCACATTTTACATCAAAATAATTAATAATTATATGAATAAAGTCAATATATTAATGAAAAATGACTAAATATCTATAAATAATATCAATAAAATAAATTAGTTACATAATTTTTAATAAATTTATGAAATACCAATTTTTAAGGTAAACTTTGTAATAGCAAATAAAATGTGAAATAAAGAAAATCGAAATATTTTGAGTTTCCGTTGTTCACTTGTTGTTGTTTATGTTGTGAGTTTTTAGGTAGTCTTCAATTTGAAAACCATAATTTACAGAAAAATTTTCCACATGAGAGAAAAATATGACATGTGTTAATTTTTGCGTGTGGTAATTACCAATTCCCAAAAACGATGAAAATTACCAATATCATATTTTTCCTACATATCTGGTGACACTGCTCCGGGGATGTCCGAAACATATTCTTTAAAATTTAAGTACTCCCCCGACTTTTGGGTTGAAAATGTTTCCAAGTGTGTGCAATACGTCGGAAACAATTTCAACTTTCACCAGCCCGCGACTGACTGCGTAGCAAGAAATCGAGTGCTTAGCGTAGGGTATCTACGGGCAGACGTGAGCGGGGATTGCAACGCAAAAGTGAGCGGGATTTAAGTGTTGCATTTTGAAGGTAATTTTGTCGGTAATGCAGTGTTCGATTTTTCAATTTAGCAAATTTTCGAGCAGACTACATTGAACTAAATTGGATGACAGCAAACAGATATATAATAATCGATTGAATATGGACTTTAAGAATTACCGGTTAACGAATATAGATCGAATGAAAAGTCGTTCAATTTAGATAAGTCAGTAATTTAGTTGAATTCGCACACACCCTAAATGTGGGAAACTTTCCAAATTAATACCACAGGAGGGATTTTCAAAGCACGTGGCAACACTCGTACAATCTCAACGAAATTAGAAAAAAATGCGCGATAAAATGAAGTATTCACCTGAAGTGTCCAAAATTTTCCATAGAATGCCTATGCCACTTCCACCGAATTATAGGAATTCATTATACTAAAGGAACTTTTTATTTGAATATCGAGAGCAAAATGATTATCCAGAACGGACCATATGCAGTACACAAACGAAAATAATTTTTCTAAATGTGGGAAAAATGTATTAATAAATCCTACTCGTGAGATTTTTCACACGAATGGCAACATGGCACAAAATGGAGTACCAAACACTCGATGAACTGGAAGATTCACTTGAATGCGACTACACGTTTTAATGAATCTTCTTGCCAGTTTCACCACAAGGTTGAGATTTTTATGATATAACAAATAAATATTTTCGATTTCATTATGTTCCGTGGTAAAAACACGCCATGACTTTTTTTTTGCATTCGTAGCCAGCGATGTCATGGACGAACCATTTCTGAGTTAGGATCGACAAAGAGGTTCTTTAAGATGAAATACTTGGATTTGAAAAACGATATAGAGACGTATATAACTCCGATACGAAATAAATTATTTAAGACCAAATTCATGGCCTTAAATATATTACGATCTATTAATTAAAAAATATTTTCTTTTCAATCGAGTACTATTCTCTTCAACAATTTCTTTAGTTTTCTACAATTAATTATTTTTTAGCGAATTCTGATATATTTTAGCCGGTTGTATGATTATTTAAAACAAATGTTTATTATTTCATAATATTAGTTTTCGCTCAAATCAATGAATGGCATTCACGTAAACTTTAATTAATGAACATTTTGTATTTTTAATTATTTTTATTAAAAAGTGAAAATTGTGTCATTTTCCAAGTTAGAGAAAAGTGGCAAATTCACAGCTGACTTATACTATCATATAGTTGTCTCACTCTAACTCAGTTATAAGATGATGCGTTACACAAATGTTAAATTTAACATAAATTTAACATACAAATAGTGATTGGTACCTTTGGAACCACTTTGAAGGTCCCCTGAAACTCGAGGGGTAGACACTGGAAGAAAAAATCATAAGGATTCCAACGACGTATCCCTCATGTGTGGAGGAGACGGATCTAGGAAGTTATAGCTATGTCCATAGGGTCATGTTTAAGGATATTGAGCATATAATAAGTGGTAGCTTTGGCACC